>CM074750.1:14346734-14364823 GCA_037367245.1 Phrynocephalus guinanensis
AATGGCCGCTCAGAGCTCTGAACACACAAGACAGGAGAGCTTTTGTGTTTAGCGGCTGAATGCCAATTCCCGGTTTCTAAGAAAACCCTTCCGAGGCTCACCCAGCACGGACATGCGCTTCCGCACGCTGTTGAAATCGAGCAGTGCCAAAACCCTGTAGGTTCGCTCCACTCCCAACTCGCTGATCGTGATGGTGTCTTGCGTCCGGGAGAGAAAGACGTAGCCCAGCTTTCGGGCTCCCGACACCAAGGCTTCTTCATCGGGGGAGGCCGCTTGATAAACCAATTCCTCTACAAAGAAAGAACATTTGGAGTGGGTAACATTCGCCTGGATTTACTCAGAGGTCCACCTCTTTCGTGCTAAGGAACTACAGTATCTAAGTACAGAAGACTAACCTTCCCGTTCCGGTTGGTGAATCCACTACAGGTTTCACCTCAAGCTTAGTGAGAGCTATCCGAGGTACTGAAACCCATCTCTTATATAGGCTCAGCCAACTCGGCCAGGCTAAACCCCGGAGTGGATTTGACGCCCCACAGACATGGGAGCCACCGGCTTCCCTTGCTTTCAAAACAATGACATTGGGAGAGCAATTTTTTTTCTTTTCTTTTCTGCTCCAACTTGGCTTTTTAAAATATCGCTCCTTCTTTCCATTATGAGATTCTAAACTCAAATAAATCGCTCCGGAACGACCTGAAATCATAGCCTTTTCCCGCTGCACCTGTCTCCTAAGCCTGTACCTATATCTATATCTGAAATCAATCCTCTAACTGGCAAGGCCCAGGTTTGTACTGGATTAAAAAAAAAATACGTCAGCTTTGTCTCTTCTCGTTAAAGGCTCTCACGCCAAAGACGGATGTTTTACGACCAGCTTGGAGATTAACTTCGTTCCCACTTCGGTTTGGAACGGCTGATTTATTTGATAAGACGGAGAAAGAAAAATTCACCTGTCAGAGGGTGAGAACAAGGCAAGATTCCTACAAAGAGGGTTTTTTATGCTTTATACTTCCTGAAACCTTACCGGTGACTAAAAACCGGCTTTCAGTTATTCTCTAGCCTCCAGACAGGGTGTTTTGCTTCCTCGTCGTCCTTAATATTACGGAAAACAATCAATAAAATACTAATGAACTTTGCAGGGGTTTCCCCCACTGCCCTGGTGATAGAGATTGCATGATTTGTTATCGCAAAGATCTCCGTAGGCATGAAGCAGATTAAGATTGGGTGTAGGGCATTTATTTTCCCTTTCATTGTCACGCTTTTACCTCCAGGTCCATTCTCTGCCTACGCTTTGAGGCCTTAACAGGGCCCTTGCAACAGGATTCGGCCAGGATCCCCTTTCCTTGTGCTGGCTCCAACCTTTTAAAAGGGTTTCGATCCCTCTGCCTCGAGGATCGGGCCCTTCTGGCCTCCGCCCAGCCTATAGAGGTGTTGGCACAGGCCGGGCGAGCGCAGGGATCGGAATTCAAGACGGAAACGGGTGGCATCTAGTCATTTCGGATTTCCCCGGGAAGGGAGTTTCGTAGTCCACGTGCACAGCCGTGGGCGGACACGTGGCCAAATCTTCTTTAAACCAGGAGAAACCAAATCCTCCAACTAATAGCATTCGTCAAATGAGGTTTCGAGGCAGTTTCAGGGTCACCGGTGAGCTCCTAGCGCCACCTCGCCGATCCCCTTGGTTTGATCCTCTCCCGTCCACCCTCAATTGTCCTAGCTAATTCCACAACTTCCCGAAAGATGCTTTAATGAATTAAAAGAGGGGGTACCACTTACTCTCCTTCTCTTCCACCATCACCGTATGGCAGAGGGCGAGCAAACGCATGAATTCCCGCACCACGGGGTCATCGTTCCGCTGTACGGCGTCCAAAAGGGCTGGGTCATAAAACTCCATTTTCCCATCCTGGGATTGGTTCTGGTTCCAAATTACTTCCTGGGCAGAAAGATGAGGGGAAAGGGTCTTAAGGGAGCAACTATTATTCGTGTTTGCTAGACTAAGGCGTGGGAGTCTCCCAACGCCTTTTAATTTTTGTGGTTCCCCTTTTTTTGATTTTTTTTGCACTGTTTTTCCCCCCTCCACGGCTTTAAAAAAGGGTTCCAAACGGTATATGTGCAGGTTGAAAAGCAGACCAAAGCTCCTATCTTGTTTCAGGTGACAAAGCACCCCAAAAGGTGAATTTCGGGGGGGGGTGATACACGTGTAAAAATGTGCCCAAACTTCTTGTTTTTTCTGTCTGGACAGGAAGTGAAGCTGAGCTCAAAATTTTAACCATCCAACATCTGGGTTAGATTTTGCCCTTTGCCCCTTTTCGTAGGGTTAGAATTTTTGATTCGCCCGCTCCGTATATCCAACGTACCATTAATTTGGTGTTGGTTCCACCGTGCGAAGAACCTGTGAACATATCCAAAGGGAGGGGAAGGAAACAGTAATGTGATTAAAAGTGCAAAATAACAAATTAAAATTAAGTAACTTGGTTTGCAGGTCTTCGGAGCCTGAAACACGGGGCGATCTGAATATCAATATTTTTCTCTCTTCCCTTTTTTTCTAAAAAAAGAAAGAAAACGCTCAATAAAGTTTTATATCTGAATGTCATAGGTAAAGTAGGACTCCCATATCCACTGAGAGAGAGAGAGAGAGAGAGAGAGAGAGAGCAGAGTAAAAGGATAAAAATAAAAAATAATTAACTTGCACTACCAAAACTGGCCACTATACAGCGCCAGAGACCATGCTATGTACAGTATTCTTCACTAACAAGTGTTCATACCATGGTCTCCTTCCCCCTCTAGTGGTTCGTTCTGATAAGACATGTGAAAATAGCTTCCTCCCCGGATATATTTCTTTGAATAGTTTTTAATATTTTCAGACCGTGGATAAGTGAATCAGTGGATATCGATCCTGTGGATAAGGGGGCCCTTCTGTATTTCCCTTCCACCTGGATTAGGGCCAAGAGGATGCCCAATGGCGGAATCTGAGCGACTCCTACATCAGATTACCGTAGATTTTCCCGTTAATGCAACATTTCTTGAACGTCATTATGTTTTGGGTCAAGGTCCCCGTCTTGTCAGAGAAAACGTATTCTATCTGCCCCAGCTGGTCATTCAAGCTCGTGCTCCGGGCTTTGGCGGGCGTATCTTTAGGCGCATAATACATTTCCACATCCCAGTTGATGAAGCAACTGTTGACCAGGTAGATGAACTCAAACCTACGAGAAGCAGGAGAGCAGGGATCCCATAAGGTGGTAGTTGTCATCGTTGGGCCTCCAGATGTTCTTGGATGACAGATCCCAGAAGCCTCCACCATGAGCTGTGATCACCAGGGATTCTGGGAGTTGTTGTCCAAGAACCTCTAGGGATCCAAGACTGGGAGCTGCTGCAAGGAGAAGTCAAGCTTTTGAGGGCCTCGGAAAGTACAGCCATGAATAGCAGAAAATGTGTGGCAAGGAGTTCCACAGCTCAGTCCCATTGCTGGGCGAGTCCGTTTTCATGGAGGCTGGGTGATCCGCTCCATGTCTTTTTAAATTTCCAGTTGAACTTTATAAGAGCTCTCAAAAAAAAAAAAAAAGCCAACCGTGTCCTCCAGAAATAGCTTCAGCACCTTGGAGACCTCCCATAAAGTTCGGACCAATGTGAATTAAAGTTCAGACCTCCCCGGGATGGACAGAAGGCCACATTATTATTATTTTTGAGTCCGTTTTCATGGAGGCTGGGTGATCCGCTCCATGTCTTTTTTTATTTCCAGTTGAACTTTATAAGAGCTCTCAAAAAAAAAAAAGCCAACCGTGTCCTCCAGAAATAGCTTCAGCACCTTGGAGACCTCCCATAAAGTTCGGACCAATGTGAATTAAAGTTCAGACCTCCCCGGGATGGACAGAAGGCCACATTATTATTATTTTTGAGTCCGTTTTCATGGAGCCTGGGTGATCCGCTCCATGTCTTTTTTTATTTCCAGTTGAACTTTATAAGGGCTCTCCAAAAAAAAAAAAAAAAGCCAACCGTGTCCTCCAGAAATAGCTTCAGCACCTTGGAGACCTCCCATAAAGTTCGGACCAATGTGAATTAAAGTTCAGACCTCCCCGGGATGGACAGAAGGCCACATTATTATTATTTTTGGGTGGGGTGGGGTGGGCCCAAGGTTTGAATACCCACGAAAACCCGAACCACTGTCCCTGTTTGGAACGTACGTGATGAGCATAGACATGGGGATCACGAGGCTGAAGAGGATGACGAATCCGAAGAAGGCGTAGACGGCGTACGTGACGGAGCTAACGTTGTCGTAGAAAGCGGAGAGGTAGGCGTGCTCCTGGCGGAACCTTTCGGCCCACAACCCGGAGCCGACGGCGAGGCCGAGCGAGAGGAACAATAGAACCACCGTGACCTCCAGAGAGAAAATGGAGGGGAAGAATTTGGATACAGGTTCGACCTCGGTGGTGGGAGACACTTTGAAGAGAGACGCTTGTAGTTTCCAATCCTGAAATCTTCTTGGAATGAGAAAGAGCGCAGAAAAAATCTCCTCTGGAAACCACAAGCTGCTATGGTAGCTGCCATACGCTTTCAATCTCAGAGTGGGGTGGGGGGTGGGGACTTACCAACAACACCAGACGGTCCATGAGATGACTGAGCTTAGTTTTCTTCTGTTTGACCTTCCCACAGTTTTTCATGATTTTGGAATCAAAGCCTATGTAGAAGACATTTGAGACATTCCGTTTTAGAGAAGAAGAAGAAAACCAAGTCCTTTCTACCTGGGCATCTTGTGTAGATCCTTAACTTTGCTGGGCAAAACGACAGATTTTTAAACCCCACTACCTTTGTGTGTGGTTGCTATTCTTTCTAACATCTCTGGCCCAGCGAACGTTTGCATTGATTCCAGCAACGGACCGATTGCGAGTTCCCCACTGACATAACTATGGCTGTGAAATTCACCAGTTTTTCCTAGATCGGTTCTTCTTGCATAGGCCACCTTTGAGGCTCAAAATTATTTGTAGATGATTTTTCAGTAAGTCTCATAGAAAAAGACCTTCAGCCCCGTAGGGAAGGAGGACTAGAAATCTGAGAGACTCACTTGGAAAAATGACGTATGAGAGCATACAGTAAGACTCACTTATCAGCTGGCAGAAAATACTAAATAAAAATACCCAGAGATATTTATATGGCCAGTAGAGAGAGCCACGGACCATCCAAACTTCGGCCCTCCTGATGTTTTGGACCACGGCTCCCAGAATTCCAAGCCTGTATTTCCAGTGGCACAGGACTGTGGGAGTTGTGGTCCAAAACATCTGGAGGGCCAAACTTTGGACAGGCCTGAATTTATAGCGATCAATACTTTTGTATTTTTCAGCATCCGCAGTCGAGGGTGGTGGTGGTGGATCATCCCACTACAGTATATGGACAATTTTCTCTTTGGTGGCTTCAGTCAAAGAAAGGATAAATTTAAAAATAATCACCCGTGATGTTTGACCTGCAATGGCATATTATGATTCTCAATGACATTTCATGTCAGAGGGGTGAGTGCCTTTGGTATCAACAGGGAGCCATGCAACTCACTGGGTGCCCGGGGTGAGGTGGGGTACAGAAATGAGAAAGGGTCAGATTAAATGACCTCCTCGTCTACTCCGATCCCTGGAAGGTTACACCTCACCACGTTTGCTCACCAGCATAGATGACGAGACCGTAGCAGGCCTCTGTGTTGCATATCCGGCAGCCACGGAGCAGGACTTTTTCGCTGTCGAGAGCGAATTTCTCTCCACGCCACTCCAGGGTGCCGATGAAACTGTTCATCCGGCTGTTGGGCTCTTCGCATGTCACTGTCCCTGGAGAGGCAAGAAAAAGGGGCAAGGGAAATACAGGAGAACCACCATAGGATCAAAGAATCGTAGAATCCCGGAAGCCCCGTTAAACCTAGCGGACAACACACCATTGCTTTAGTCGCTGTTTTTGTCTTTGTTTTCTTCATCGGCTTGAAATCCCATAAGCCGAAGGATGCAGACAACAAGAATGGGGAGTTCCCTTTATCTGTGGAAAACCGTTGAGGATAAGGAGATAAACATTATGGAGTGCTGAATCTCACCATCAAAATTAGCCATGGCTTCTTCACTCGCCAGCTGCTCATGGGTCACCAACAGCGCTTGCCTGTATTTGAGATTTGTCTCCCTGAAAACAGTGGGGAAGAATGCACATTAGATGCAAAAAACAAGCTACCCTCAAACACTGAGTCAGGATTAAGCCATCTGTGGTTTTCTGGATCCCCTAATATCCTCCACTCCACTCCTCTGCTTCCACTTTGATTATGTGTTCTGTCATCATTTATGGGATATACTCTAGGCCCTCTGTATCTCTAGGCAATTGATTCCAAGCCATCCTGTGGATGCCGAAAGCCACGGATAATAGCAAACACTATACATAACATGGTAAAAGAGGGCAAAAAATCCAGAAATAGCAGTTTTATCATGTACTACCAGAACTTGCCATAGGAGGGAGCGAGAAACCAGGCTATGTCTTCTTCAAGAATACATTGCATGGTCTCTGCTTCCCTCTAATGTCCACGTCTGGTAAATACATTATGAAAATACATATTTCTAGTGGTTTTTAAATATATATATATATATATATTAATATTTTTAATACTGTATATATTTTCAGACTCTAGATATCAATCCTATGGGTACCGGGATTCTAAAATTAGCGTCCTTGGTGGTAGCTTGCCCAGTTTGGACACAGAGGCCAAATTTGGACAGGGTTTGCGATGAAGGAAAACGCGGCCTTACCCGTCAATGTCCATCGTCTCCACGTAGCAGAGGCTATTTGGCTCTGAGCTGGATAACAAGAGAAGGTCAGCCTTGGGAAGTTAAAAAAAAGAATAAAATATGTAAGAGAGTTGTATTCTTGAAGGCTTTCACAGCCAGGATCTGATAGTCGTCGTGAGTTTTTCGGGCTGTTTGGCCGTGTTCTGGAAGTTTTTCTTCCTTTGTCATCTTCAGAGGGCAAAGAGCTCAGGGAACTAGGAGTTATCTCCGTGCTCGGGGTTATTATAACGATCCAGAGCACAGAGAGAACTGTTATTATAACCCAGAGCACAGAGAGAACTCTTGGTTCCCTGAGCTCCTTGCCCTCTGAAGCTGCCGGCTACAGAGTCTGGCGAAACGTCAGGAAGAAAAACTTCCAGAACACATGGCCAAACAACCCGAAAAAACTCACAACTATGTAAGAGAGACTTCTCACAGCTTGCCTGTATGCCAGTTACAGGTCGGCAACTGTACACCGATACCCTAATGGCCAGTAGAGTGGGCCAAGAGAAGGATCTGATCCCTTTCTTATGGGTTGGGCAGTGTCCTTTTTGAGTCATGAGATCAACTTGAGCTGAGCCTAAATGCGTCTCTGCTCAGACGTCAGCCCGAATGAATTAACTGCGCACCCTGCTCAAAGAAAAACAGCACTAGAAACAAGGAAGGACCAGTACCGGCACAAAACTATCTTTGCGGAGTCGAACTACATCTCCTACGTGGATATCACACCATTTCCTCTGGCTGAATCTGGAAGAGAAAGGCAGGAGAATGAAAACAGAGTCATGCCCTGGGGAGGGTGGGTGGAATAATTCATCACTTCCAGGATTCTTTGGATGTCGTTGGGAGATGAGGGATTTTGTAGTCCCAGATCAACTCGTCCAAACTTTTTCCAAGACCACAGGTAGCTCAAGGCGGCGGGAATGTGCAGTTAATGCCTTTTCCATGGCTATCATGACATTGTTTCCTCCTGATTTCTCATATCTCTCTCCCAAATGTCCTTCAGGAATTCCAGGATTGAGGAAATAGGAGACGCCAGTCAATCAACTGGATTGGTAGATGTGGGACATTATGATAAAGGCAATTTTCAGTGAGGGCAAAGGACAATGTGGATAAGCCAGTGCAGAGTGAAGGCAAGGGACAATATTTGTGAAGCCAATACAGAGTGAAGGCAAGGGACAATATTGTGAAGCCAATGCAGAGTGAAGGCAAGGGACAATATTGTGAAGCCAATGCAGAGTGAAGGTACAGGACAACATTGTGAAGCCAATGCAGAGTGAAGGCAAAGGACAATATTGTGAAGCTAATGCAGAGTGAAGGCACAGGACAATGTTGTGAAGCCAATACAGAGTGAAGGCAAGGGACAATATTGTGAAGCCAATGCAGAGCGAAGGGAAGGGAAGGGACAATAGCACGAATCCAATTCAGAGCAAAGGCCAGAGACGATCTTGTAAAGACAATTCAGAACAAAGGCAATGTTGTGAAGCCAATCTGGAGTGAGGGCGAAGGACAACCTCGTAAAGTCAAATCACAAATGCTGCCATAGGTGTGACGGTAGGTACAAATAGGCAGTGAAAAACTGGGACTTCCCGTTCACAAGATCCCGCCAAAGAAAAGAAGGGCTGTGTGAACACGATGGCCGGACTCCCTCCCGCCTCACCTCTTCCCCATCAAGATCTCACATGGACGGTTGTTGATTTCCCAATCGCTCCGGTGCCGTACCTGAGAAGCAAAAACAGAGCGAGCGGGCGAATAGACACCTGGACGTCTAATTTGGCTTGGAATAAATAAAGTTGCATCCTAGACAAGGGGCCCACCTCCCTAGCCAGCGTTTCCCCGGTGGGGCGGGAATAAACAGGCGGAGGTGTGACGCCAAAATGTCGCACTCACAATGTCATCGGTCAAGTCCCGGATTCCTCGGATCCCGAGAAGAATCATGAGGGGGAACAGGAGGGCGAACCACGGCAAGGTGGAAATCTGGGGGACTGTCTGGCACAGAAAGGCAGGTTAATAATAATAATAATAATAATAATAATTTTTTCCAAATCTCTACACACAACGCTGTGCGTTCTGGAGACCATTATTACCTGTAATAAAATGATGGACAGGAAATACAAGTTCACCAGGCGCTGGAACTGCTCGTACAGGTTGAGAGGGAGGAAAGTGAGGATGTTGTATTTGGCCGTCTTGATCCCATTGTCCTAACGGAAAAAGGCCAGCGTTAAGATTCGCGAAGCCGGGCCATCGGATCTAACCATTAGGTCCCTACTGCCCTATCAAGAGGTTCCCCAGAAAATGTCCGCTTTGAAAAACAAAATATATATATCCACCGCTACTTCGGGGGGGGGAGGGTGTGGATTCCACACCGATCACCCAATCTTTCCAGGGTCTTGAACCCGATTTTGAATTAGGAACAGGTTCGTGTTAAGTTCGGACCAAAACCCGGAACAGACTTTCCATTTCTCCCCCCCCCCAACTGATCCTAGCCGTATTTGAGGCAATGGTGATTTTTTTTCCTGGCCTCACCAGAGGCAGAACTATCCAGAGTGGAAACCTCGGATTTAAACAACACACACACACTCGCAGAGAGGGACACCGGCACAAAAACCCGCACCCTTGACCCCAAAGGCCACTAAAAATCCTTACCGCATATTTTTTCCTCTTCAGGCACCACATGTGTCTCTTCCGGAACTGGTCGTGGTAAGCCCGGTCATTGGCTTTCACCACCCAGGTGAATTCTAGGGAACAAAGAAGGTACACAGAGAGGAATGAAGATTCCCAGTGAAATATCTCTGCATTCAGGCGGGTTCTCTTGCTTGGACTCAGAAGATCTGGGTTCAAATCACGTCCGCCCCCTCACTGTGGTCCGCTTACCTTTGGCCTCCCCTGAGGAATCCTCGCTCGTCATTTTGGAATCTAGGAAACCATAAAAACAACAACACAGAAATGTCTATTGTGGTCCCTAGTCCTGGTAGAGAGTCTGTACAGCCTTCAAAGGCAGCCCCGGGGAGAGTGTATTACAGTAGTCTAGCCCGGATCTGCCTCAACAAGGGCTACCGCATAAATCAGCAAATCGGGGCCATCTGCCTCCCCGCTTTGTTTTCCAAATAAATCAACGAGCAGGCGTGAAAGGCACTCTTCTGATCGGGAAAGGAAGCCAGGCGGTTCGAGACTTACCAGGAACGCCAGAACATGTGTGGGATCAAGAGTGTAAATGTTATATAAGGGCGGAGAGCATACTGGAATCTGGATTAAGGGGCAATTAAACCTATATAGGAAGGAAGGAAGGAAGGAAGGAAGGAAGGAAGGAAGGAAGGAAGGAAGGAAGGAAGGAAGGAAGGAGGAAGGAAGGGTCGCGGGGGGTGTCTCTTACTCTCACAAAAACCTTGATGCTATGAATAGTTTTTGTTCACTGGCAAAATAAGAAGGGAGATTATTACATTTCAGACAGAGATTTGAGCGGAGAAGCGACGAAAGCGACATTTCCAGGGGCCGAGAACTGCGACCATCGCTCCCCATCCGCCCTCAAGGAACGCCTTCCTCTAATGACAGGTCGCCTATAACGTTTCCCCGCCTCAAAATGAGGGGAAGCAATGGTTACCGTTGCAAAGTTGACGTGGCACAGATATAAAACAAATATATCGGGAGAAAAGGCTGTTGTCCTTGGTGTTGTTTTTGAACTGGATTGTTCGGTTTTAAGGCAAGTCACAGAGAGTTCGAAAGGACAACGCCAACCCCAGGTGCCTTCCCTGGCATACAGAGTGTGCCCTCATGCTACCTACCTATCTACTTACTTACCTACCGATCTCCACTGAATGGAGTTAGTCCGTGGCTGCGGATGCCACGAATTTTGCCGCTTCTTCGCCCGTGTTTTCCAAATCCAGGACTTGCCTGTTTGGAAACGGAGTCTCTGTTCTCCCTAACCCCTGGGAGACGTTGCTGGAATTCCCCGCCGGACGTGGTCGGCCCATCCGGGCAGAACCGAGAGGTTTGGCCATGACGCAGGCCTCTCCTGACGGTCTCTTCTCTCTGCTCCAGCGGGTCCTTGACGCACATCCCTTCCCCCCCCTTCTTTAGGACATGGGCCAAGGGGACACGTATCCCCCCCCTCAACTCCCAACCTCCCCAAACCCAGCATAACTGGTTCCAACCCGGGTTTGGCTCAAACCCATTCCCGGCTTGGAACGAACATGTTCCTGGCTCGGACGACAGAGCAGAAAGTGGGGACGGAAGCAGGACTTTGAAAAAGAGGGAACAAAGTTCTTTCCTTGGCAACGAGGAGCCCCTGACTTAGCTCACGCCTTTTCCGAAGCGACTCCGAAAGAGTCCTTCGTGGCCCGTTTCGGAACCGATTCGGGCACCGTCTCCCCAGCCGACGGCGGCCCGAGAAGGAGCAACGCAAAACGAAATACGAAGGAGCCGTTTTCCAGACACAAACGGGGGGGAAAGATGAATTCATGTGCGCCGACCGGACCCCGGCAAGTCGGGAACGGAGGCCCAAACGGCTCGCCACCAAGCCGGCGCTTCGTTACGTTCCTTGTTTGCGCCGGGGCCTTCCTTTTGTCAGACGGAGGAGATGAACCAATTTCTAAACCTCTCCCCGTTATATATATATTTTTTGCTGGAATTTCACGTCCGTTACGTGTCGTTAAGTCAGTGTCTCGATTCTTTTGTTGTGAACCGTCCAGAGTTCCTTGGGCAGCGTATAAATATAACTAACTAAGTAACTAAGTAACTAAGTAACTAAGTAACTAAGTAACTAACTAACTAACTAACTAAATAATGTCCTACCAGCACCACCACCACCACATATCTCCAGGGCATCCTTTCGCAATGAGTTCCACTGGTTTGACTCAATTCACAGAGGTGGTGAAGCACTAACAGCCTCCTTGGGGGGTAATTTCGTCCCTGCAATAGTTTATCCATGGCCCCCAGGGGTGGGTGGTGGGGTGGGTGGGTAGCGGCGTTTCTGTTCTGCCTGAGGCCCCGCCAGCCGACGAAATGAAGCAAGATTTATGGAGCCGTTCCAAGGCACCAATCGCCCGGCTCTTACTGAACCATTAAACAGAAACCGCCCTTCCTGAGTTAGAAGGGAGATGGCTCCGGCTGGAAGGGGGGGGCATTGGTAGGGAAAATGTATTTTTGTATTTAATGCGGATCCTAAGCTGCCTTCCTCACGACCGAGTAGCACAAAAGTGGCACAGAAAAGAGAAGGCAGCAATTAATAATAATAATAATAATAATAATAATAATAATAATAATAATAATAATAATAATAATAATAATAATAATAATAATAATAATAATAATGGGCTGGTACTGAGCAGATACGTAGGTTTTAGGATAAAACCTTTATCTGCCATAGGCACTGCCTTTTGTAGTTTGGATTTGCCTGTGTTTGGCATAACAAAAATAGCAATTTGATACCCAATATATAAACAAGGAGAGGAAAAAGGGAGAGTACAAGTTCAGCTCAAATCTTCTCTAGTAATCACTGTATCAATGAATCTATCAGGTGCATATGTATTATCTGTCCCTGTATCTGTCTGACTGCCTATTTATTTTTCAATCTTCATATATGTATTACATAATTTCATGTTTGTTTGTCTATCCACCCACTATTCTGTCTATCTACTCATTGTCCTCTCTCTCTCTCTCCATTCATCCATCCTTTTATAATCTTATCCATCTATCCATCTCGTTATACACTTATCCATCCATCCATCCACAGCTCCTTCCATCCTTCCTTCCATCCATCATTGTCTTCCTTCCATCCATCATTGTCTTCCTTCCATCATTGTCTTCCTTCCTTCCTTCCATCCATCCACAGCTCCTTCCATCCTTCCATCCATCCATCATTGTCTTCCTTCCATCCATCATTGTCTTCCTTCCTTCCTTCCTTCCTTCCTTCCTTCCTTCCTTCCATCCATCCATCCACAGCTCCTTCCATCCTTCCTTCCATCCATCATTGTCTCCCTTCCTTCCTTCCTTCCTTCCATCCATCCATCCATCTTCTAATTTTATCCATTCACCCACCTTTTTATAATCTGATCCATCCCTCCATTTTTTTATAACCTGATCCATCTCTCCATCACCTTTTAATTCTGCCCTTCCTTCTTGCGGGTCTTTTTAGTTCCGGAATAAATAAAAAAAAGTTACCAGAACTTTGTAGTTACTTCTGTTTCAAATACCCCGGACGGGTGCCGGCGGCCGACCGGTCGTGGGCCAACCCCCGTCCGAGGGCACCCAAGGGCCAGCCACCACGTGTCCACTCTGGAGCTACAGCCAGGCTGCTTTCCGTCTGTCCGTCCGTCTTTCCCTCTGTGTGTGTGTGTCTCTCTCTCTCTCTCTCTCTTTCTGTCTCATGTGCGAAATCTGTAATAAAAGCAACGTTGCCTCCGCAAGCCGGTCTCCGAAGGCGGGTTTGGTAACACCGGGGAGTGAGAACATGACGAACCGGTTTTGGAGCGATCCAATTAATTGGCCCACGCCGCTGATTCATGCCCTCGCGAGCCGGCTCGGCCGTGGCCCTCGCCGACACCCCCCCCCCCCCGCATCTTGGCACCTTTAACTCAGCCGGGGTTTTTAAAAACCCTTTTATTTCTTCACATCTTTCCTCCCTTCTCTCCCCCCACCCCCAGGATGGTTTTTTCAAACAGGCCATTGCTGCAGGAGGCTTTACGGGTGGGTGGGTTTGTCTGCATTATCCCAGGGGTCGGTCTAGGTGGCCTCTAGGGTCCCTCCAAAAGTTAGGGCTAGAGGGAGAGTTTCTCTTTTTTAAAAAATTTTATTTGTTCTTTCGAAAGAAGTTTCAAGCCGGTGTCACCAAACATCCTTCTGCCCCAAAACACCCTTGTGCAATTTTTTTTTAAGGAGAAAGATGGGGTGGAAAGATTTTTGAATGAAGCAAATAAAACAGAACTTGTACGGACCACCCAGGTTCTCCATCCCTCTGTTTAATGTAATATCCATATTCAAGGACCAGCCCCCCCCCCTTTTATTGGACTTCAGTCCAGAAATAATAAATAAAATGAACAACGCAGACATGGTTGGATAGACAGGGACTGAACCCCTGTTTTTTTAAAAACCTAAGCACCCTAAAAGAAAGGGGATAAAACACACCCCTGCCATTATGAATATTTCTCTGGGGTTTGCTTGCTTGCATAGTGCATTTTTCCCCATGATCGAACATTCCTTCAGAGGAATCTTGCAGTTTGTTCTACAATTGCATGAATAAATTGCACACGTAATATTAGAGTCGGGGATTTTTGTTTTGTTTTGTTTTGAAAAGTCCAGTCTGGGAGCACAAGCACCCATGCAACTACATTGATCTCAAAATTAATTTGTTAACATTTAAAAAAAGAAACATTCTGGTCTTACACTTCAATCAAGTATCGTTTGCTTGTGGGTTTCTGTATCCAATTATAAATTTGCTTTATTCTCCAAGGATCTACTGGGGGGAACATAAGGTCAGCAAAAGATTAGCTTTAATTTTAAAACACACACACACACACACACACACACACACACACACACACACACACACACACACACACACACACACACACACACTACAATTAATATCATTTTTAAAATGTTCATAAATGGCTCTGCGCATCTCAAATGTAACTCTGATTCGAAATCCTAATCAGCCCATAATCACTGGCTAACGATTTAAATAATGACTTGGGGAAACGTTTCATTTCTGAAGCAAATTTGGGAGGCACAAGGGAAGGAGCTGAAAAGTTGTTGTAGGTGAGTAAAGCTAGCCCCAAAAGAGGTTAACCCCTATCTTGATGGAGGCGTGTGTGTGGACGGGGTGGAAACGGCAGCCCAGTCGCTACCTTCCCCAAATTGCTGGGCGATGGGTCCCAGCTTTCCTCCCCAGCCGGGGGTGATGGTTTTTGTAGTCCAAACGCATTCCAGAGGCGCCAGCCCGGAGGCAAAGTTTTGGCATTTACCTGGGTGCCCGTCTTTCGCCTTCAGCCCTTCTGGCTCTCTCGCCTGCATCTCTGCGCACCGCTGGCGAAACCTCCAAGCGATGGTCGCGGGGGGGGGGGGCGACAGGGTCCTTCGTGGCCCTTTAAAGGATCCCAGATCGGCCCGCCCACCCCCCCACCCATCCCAGCCCACCCCGGCCCTCCACCCCCAAAGAGGGAAACGCAGAGGTCAAAGAGGGACGACCTTCCAATGGATGCCAATCCGGCACACACCCACCCACAGGCTATAGGGCAAAAAGGCTCGCGTAAGATTATATGGCCTCGCCTCGCCCACATCCTAGGAACCTGGAGGATAACCGGATAATCAGGATATTTTTCCCTGTGTCGTCACCCGGCTCCTCGTCAGCTCATCCTCCCTGCGTCCCGAAATTTGCATGGATGCCTTTACGCCACCCGCCTACTTGCAGAGGGTGTCCTTCATTGCCGGGTGACTCCGGTGCCCGGGGAGGTCTCTGGATTATGGCCCATCCCCTCGGATTCGGGAGAACCGTCTCCCCAAATTAAGGAGGGCTGGGTCAGTTAATTACAGAAACCCTGGAAGGAGATCAAAGTCTATTTGGCAGAAGCCACTGGGGTACTCAGGGGTTTTAAGTCTCCAGGTTCGGCGTTTGAATCCTCCGCAGGGGGCTCCTTGACCGGGCGGGACTAGATGATCTCTAGCGGGTCCCTTCCGGCCCGGCTGTTCTCAGAGGACGGAAACATGGTACACCTTCGGAAGGCTTTCGGAACCGCATGCCCGAGCGGCCGTTTTGGTTTTCAAGCGTGGTTCGGCGTGACTGGGATCCGACTGGTAACTTTCTAAGGTTCTCTAAGCAATTTTTTTAAAAAAGGAATTCGTTACAGCGAAGTTTGTGCCGAGTTCCTTTCCAGTCCGGGACTCGAGAGGCAGAAATATGGGCCCCGGTAAGCTCGCAAAGAGAACGCCGGCTCATCGTGGCGGTCCCAAATCCAGCTCCCGCCGGGTCACGGGTGTGGGCCACGGAACTTCGAGGGGGCCGGCCCTCCTGGCGGTCAAGGGGGCAACCCCGGAGAGAGAGAGCTCAAAGAAAGGCCTGAGCCGTCGTCTGCGACAGAAGCGGCACATCGGGGTCGTCTTTCGAGCGGGGCCCCTCTTGACCCGGGACCGTCCCAGGGCATCGGGCGATGATGTTCCCCGGGGACGTTTCCTTCCGATCCTCGTCGTGGCCCGAGGTGGCCAGGAGGGTCAGCGGCGCGGCGCTCCTCCGCGTCCGGCACCCGGCGCTGGACCTTCCGGAACTTGGCGCGGCGGTTCTTGAACCAGACCTGTGCCCCCAAAAGAGAGAGAGTGTGTTGGACTTAGCAAACGGGTACAGGCGAATCATGCCCGCCTCTCCATTCAAAGGTCCCCGGCTCCTACAAAGGGGCCAACCCAACGGGATGCCCAGTCCAAAGGGAACCAGCTTAGCCAGAACCCAGTAGGATTCCGGGCGGGATTTATGTTGGAGATCCTCGGTGATCCCACCGCCCGAAATGATCCTACTGTGGCCAAAAATCAGACAAGACGGCTCCCTGTTCCGTGCAAAGTTGCTGCGTTTCCCTCGGGCGAAACCGGGTGTGTGAAACGGAGGCCGAGATACCCCAAAGGCCTTCCTAAGAACAGCCTTGCCGGAATAGGCCACGGCCCGTCCAGTCCGGCGTTCTGTCTCACGCGGCGGTTCACCGATTGCTTCAGGGTCTTCCCCAGCAGACGTCTTCACCTGCTGACGATTCCCCGCAAATGGCATTGAGAGATCTCCTGCCTCTCTCTCTCTCCAACCCGGAGGTGGTCCTTATAGGCATCCCATCATGGTAGCCATTGAGAGACCCTTGTTCTCCATGAACATGTCCAATCCTTTCTTAGAGCTGCCAAGGCTGAGAGCGGTCACCCCTTCTTGTGGCAGGGAGTTCCACAGACCAGTGATCCTCTGGTTGAAAAAGTACTATCTCTTATTTGTTTTGAGATTTAGCACCCGAAAGTTTCACAGAATGCCCCCTATTTCTAGTGTGCCAGAGGGAAAACAGTTTTTCCTTCTCAACTTTGTCCACCCTGTGTATGATTTTATAAACATCCATCAGGTCACCTCTTAGGCGCCGTCCGTCGTTCAAGAGCGAAGAGGCCCAGCCGTGGCAGCCTCAGAGGGCCAGGAAGGCGTTCAGAGAATCTCTGGGTAGCATCTGCCGATCGGAGGAAAACTCGCAGCTTTATGGTCATGTTTCTAGACCACTTGGGGGAACCCTGCAAGAAACTTCCTGCTGGCTTTCCCTAATTTGACTTTTCCAAGGCAGGCGTGCCTACTATCTGCTGTTCTTCGCCCTCTCCTTTCCTCACAACCTGTTTTTTTTTTTTTTGGTTTTTGTTTTGTTGAGAGGAGACGTGCTAGAAAACGGACCCCCCCCCTTCCCGGCCTTCTCCGGAATCTGAAACCAGCCCCTCGGGCAGGTTATGCCATGCGGGTACTGGCAAATCATAACCAATGCTCAGGTATGCCCATATTATAAAGAAAACAACCCGGTCAGAGGAATGACCGAGGGCGGCCGGAGGCAGAAACGTCGGCGGGTCGGATCCTGGACATCTCGCCGCTCCACCTGAGAGCCGCAGGCAAAAAGAACGGGATAATTTACATCTGCTTGGGTGCTCGTAAACCTTTTGGGTAGGATAACAGGAGACTATAAATCTTAGTACCATTATGTCCTTCCGAGAACGGAGGCCTGTTTATTCTGCCGCCGCTCCGAACAACCCTCGCGAGTTGCAATTTTAAAATAAATAAATAAAAGAAAACAAAAGAAAGCATCCCTGTTATTTTTTTTAAAAAACCGCTTTCCAACGGACGGGGACAGACCGTCCTAGGAAATTAGCGTTGGCAAGCGCGTCAGGGAAAAAAACTTAGCCAGGGTGGGAGCCTGTGAAAGCCTGCAAACCTGACAACAGTTCGAGTAAATGCATCATGGAAATACAGTAGGACCCCAGCATCCGCGGATTCATTATCCACTGGTTCAGTTATCCACGGTTGGCAGAGGAAAAATAAATAAATATTTCAGCTGCTGCAAAGCAAGCTACTGTCACAAAGAGCAGCCGTAAAGCAAGCTACTGTCGTAAAACAGCAGCTGTCAAGCAAGTTGCTATCACAAAACAGCAGTTTTGGGGAACATTTTGGCGTTCTCTCTTACCCACGGTTTTCATTATCCACGGGGAGGCCTGGAACCAATCCCCAACGGTTACTTGGGTCCTACTGTATATATTTCTAGGTTTTTTTCTTATCATATATTTTCAGGCCGCGGATAAGGGAAATTGTGGATATGGGGCATCCTGCTGTTCCATTTT
>CM074750.1:14365323-14569710 GCA_037367245.1 Phrynocephalus guinanensis
GGGAGGCAGAATCAGGGATTATCAGGCTGAAAATGTCCTCCCCCCCCTCTTTGCTCAAGCAACTTATTATCCAGAAGGGGGGGGAAATTAAACCTCTCCGTGGAAAAAGATAAAAGGGGGAACATCGCGGCAATAAAGACCCGTAAGGTTCTCTGTACAGGCCAGGAAAAAAATAGCATTAGAAAGGGCTCCTCCTTCTCCATCTCATGGAGAAATGCAAATCGTTACTGCTGCCGTTTCCCGAGTTAAGGTCCCACGCTGCGGACTCCGAGTCCCAGAAGCCCCGGCGGCCGGCTGGGGTCTTTCAGGGCCCCTGGCAAGGGCCAACTAAGCACACACACACCCCCTTCCGGAGGGGCGGGGTGGGGACTGGTTTTGGAAGCACCGGCCCCGTTGGCCCCGGGATGGCGGGGCCACGCCTAAGCCTTGGGTTCCGACCCCCGTGTGAAGTTCTTGGAGGCCGTGTCCGAGGGATTGGAGCACCCCCCCCCTTAAAAAAAAAAACACCACCTGGAAACCCCCGCCCTTGCCCCCAGGGAAATCTCACCGCTGTCCTGGATGATGCGTTTGAGGTAGTCGGCCATCAAGTTGCGAAGGGCCCGCTTATAAGGCAACCCCAGGCGGTGGGGGAAGACCACGGCTGTGTCCACCACCGTGCCGTGGATGAGCTGGTGAGAGGAGAAGGAGGGTGGGGGGTGGGGGTGGGGCGTTTGGGACATTTTGCTTTCCCTGAATTGAAGCCTGCCCACCCACCCCTCCCAGGTTCCCCGGTCGCTTCCAAGGTTGGTGTTGAAAGAGAACATAACATAAGAACATAAGAAGAGCCACCATGCTGGATCAGGCCAAAGGCCCATCGAGTCCAGCTTCCTGAATCTCACGGTGGCCCCACCAGATGCGTTTTGGGAGCGCACGAGACTCAATCTCTGTCTCCTGATCCCACTCCCCTGCATCTGGCCCTTGAAGGACCCCGGTTTTAAGCCTGGAGGTGACACACATCTCCGTCATGGTTTGTCACCTGGGATGGACTTCTCCTCCAGGAATCTGTCCCATCCCCTTTTGAAGGGACCATTCCTGGAGGGAGGGAACGGCAACGGAGCTGGCGGGGAGGGGGGAACCCCTTCAAAAAAGCCATTCGTAGCGTTAGGGCTCGGACGGGCGTTTTGGAATAAACCGGGAAAAGCCGGGAGGCGGCAGGGAAAGAGGAGAGCTCAATGTGAGACCCAACCCACCAAGGAAACCACGGTTTACTGAGTCGGCAAGGGACGAGTTGGAGGGCAAGGTTTCTGCTCGTACCCGGGTTCGCCAGGAGTTTGGAGGAGACCGGATGGCTGGGAGAGCGCCGAAAGGAAAACACGAGATAGTGCCGGAAGAGGAGACGCCCAGGGCAAGAGACATTGGGGTGCTCGCTCATTCCTGGAGTCACTACGGGGAAGGTGAGCCGGGAAACGAAGAACCCCGGCCACCGTCACGATCTCCTTCCCTCCTGCCTTCCCACCGAGCCGGGGAGACCTTCGCCCCCCCCTCCGTTCCTGTCCTACCTTGAGTGCAAATAAGTCGCTCTCCAGGCTGTGCCCGATCAGGATTGTGTCCGTGCTGAACATGCTCAACAGCACTGCCTGGACGTCGCGGAGGGTGATGGAGGTGTTCTCCAGGTCTGCCTCCGTCACGCCCGAAAACCTACCGAAGGAAAGATCGGTTGGTTTATTTCGGGTTCCTGCGGGCCGTCCTGCGGAAGGCCAATTGTTTGCCTGCCCGTCTCCCAGACGTATGCTTCCCTCCGTCTGCCCCAAACGTCGCCCCCTTTCGGGGAAGAGATCTACCCTCCCCGCTCAGAGAAAGAGCCAGGCATCGCACTGCGGATGGCTGTTGCCAACGAGTCTTTCAGTTCGGCTCGGAAGATCTTGGCAAATTCCGGAGGGGAAGGACATTTTAAAAAAGAATCACCCTGAAGCTGGGGGGGAAAAAAAACCCAGTGTTTCTTTTTCTAAATACAGAAGAAAGGGAGCTTCCAGAACAAGGACTCAAAAAGAGACCCAATGGCGAGACCCCCCCCCTCTTAAGGAGGGGGCCCTGCTTACGCGGCACCCGTGATGGAGAAAATGATGCCTCAAACGGCATCCCGGATCCTGCAGGTAGAAACCTCTTGGGGGGTTCCACCCCGTGAGACCTGGCTCCGTTGGGCCACTCGTGCTTGTTACGTGAACCCCGCGGGGCAGGCCGAGGGGAGGGGGAGGGGTCCTCACCGGGTGTTGTAGTCCACCACCTTGTGGTCGGGCTTGACAAACGTGTCGTACACCACCCTGAGGTCCGCGTCGATCACCGTCACCCGGGTCAGCTCCAAGCCCTGCTTGGTGTAACACTGCGGGGAAGAAGCGAGACGAACCCCCCCCCCCCCGCAGCCGTCACGGGGCCTGGACCTTGGTCTCTCCCCCCCGCCGAAAAACCTGGCGCCAAAGGGTTGGCTTCCGGAATCGGCCACAGGGAAAATCCACCCGGCCTTGGTCAAACGGGGCGCCCTCGCCCCCCCCCTCTCCGACCCGCCGGGGTGGGGTGGGGGAGTGCACCTACCATTTCGCAGTCCAGGGCGAAGATTCCCGGATGGCCGCCAGCGGCAGGTGTCTTCTCAAAGGTCTTCACAAAACCTTCCAGGCTGTCCTTCCGCCCGTCGTGGACGTGTTGCTGAATGAAGGAGGGAGGGAGTGGGTGGGGGAGAGAAGTCAAGGAAAAGCCGGCCTTCAAAAAAGCACTTAAAACCTTGCTTTATCAGGAGGCATTTTACGACCTTTAATTTAGTGGTTTTTTTTTTTCTCTGACGCCTCTTTGCTGACGATTCTCTCTTATTATTGCATTGCCTTTATCCTGTGTTTTTGTTGTTGTTTTATTCCTATTGTTAACCGCCCGGAGTTCCCTGGGAAGACGGGCGGTATAAAAATAAAATAAATAACAATAACAACATGCAGGGACACGGGGAGCTTTTATCCATAGCCCAGTCTAATGGCTTCCGGAGGCTCCAGATTGGGGCGGGACACACACACACACACACACACACACACACACACCGGAACCCCTTGCGCCAGGAAGGGGAGAAGACTTACTCGGGCCACTTGGCACCCCGGCGAACCCACGGCTCCGGAGCAGCAGCTGTAGTGCGTCTCCCAGCCTCCTGGAACTGAGAACCGGGAAAGGGAGGGGGGCTGAGGGTGGGCGGTAAAAGGCACCCCCCTCCCCCCAAAAAAACCCTTCGGAGGGATCCGCGTGCTGCAGGGTAAACGTGAAACCCCATCCCAGGCTGGCTCTTTGGAGGGCCTAATGCAACGCCCCAACTTGGAAGCCCTAACCCTAACCCTAACCCCCCTAACCCTAACCCCCTTAACCCTAACCCTAACCCTAAAACCCTAACCCTAACCCCCCTAACCCTAACCCTAACCCCTACCCCTACCCCTAATGCAACGCCCCAACTTGGAAGCCAGGGGCAACCCTCTGGGAGTTCCGCGCTGGCTTTCCCGAAACCAACGTCTCTTTCACGCAAGGAGGAAAGCTCTTTTCCTTCCCGGTGGCGATGTGAATTTCCTTCCACCCTTCGCGCCTTCGGGCCAGTCCGTGGCGCAGAGGTCACCGAAAGAGGGAGGGACCTCCCGAGATGCGAGGGGAGCCGGGCGCCTGGTTTGGAAGCCGACACCCCGCCCGACGAGAGGGGAAAAGCCCGCCGGGGTGCTCTGGGCTAAGGGTAGGACTCAGGGCTTCAAAACTCCACGAGAAATCCCGGTTACCCCTCTGCTTCCGCAGCCGCCCCCAGTGGTGGACGCACTCCTCTCGACGCACGCAGTTCCCCGACGGCGTCACGGCGTACTCGGTACCGCAGCGGCAGCAGACGCGGCTGGAACCTGGACGTACAAGCAGAGAGGTGAAAGAAAGCTCAGACATCCTGTTTCTTAAAAAAATAAACTGATTTCCTGTCTAGGGACCCTGAAGACCTGCCGGGTGGGTTGCTTCAGTCTCGGGGGGGAACCCATAACAAAGGAGTTGGGGGGCAGGCGGGGGCGGAGGAGGCGCTAGGGTTTATTTCGCCTCTCCGAGCCTCAGAAAAGGGTCTTGGGTTGCCGCTTAAAGCTCCACAAAAAGATTCTCCCTGTGGTGGATTGGAAGAACAACAACCGGAAACTGAAGGCAAGAAGCAGGCTGGGAACACGAAATCTGACGTCTGTCCTTGTTTCTCCTTTAACAAAAGTGTTCTGCTTATATATATATACCGCCCCATACCACTTTAAGTAGTCTCTGGGAGGTTTACAATTTTAATTACAGTGTGCAGGCTACACATTGCCCACCCCCCAGCAAGCTGGGCAACTGAATGTTTTGCCATTTTAAAGCTTTTAATGATGTAGGCCACCAGAGGTTCCTTTGTGTGTGTGTGTGTGTGTGTGTGTGTGTGTGTGTGTGTGTGTGTGTGTGGAAAAGCAGGGTAAAAATATCTTAAATAAATAAAGAACCAGCAAACCAGTCGAGGGCTGGTTCCGAACGGAGCAGCCTCTGGAATCGAGAAGGTTTTCGCGATCTTCCGAGGAACCCCCTGGGGTATGAGTGTGGCCCTCCAGTTTTCCGTTAAGGAGGCTTTGAGAGCAACGAAAACCCTTCCGGAAGGAGGCATCCAATGGTAGAAACCCAGTTTCCCAGACAAAATCAAAACACGGCCATCGGAGCCGTGTGAAACTGAGACAGCCGCTTCTCTCCGGAAGAAACACGGGCATGAGAAGCCCCGGCGTGGTGTCCCCACCCCCCCATCCTGCGAGCGCTTACCGTCCACCGTCTTCTTCTCTTCCGCCGTGAAGACGACAGCCCGCCCGGGCCTCTCGGGACACGGGAGGGGGTAGCTGTGCTCTTTCAAGTTCTCCTCCGTCAAAACGTACTCCTTCAGCCGCCGGTACAGGGCAGCCCCTGCGGGCGGCAAGAGCCGAAGAATAAAGCGTCCCCAGTATTGGACCAGACCGGGCCTTTCTGATCTCAAAGCGCAACGGGAAAGGGAATTAGGGAAAAAACTTATTGCTCCTTCTTTAAAGCCATTCCCCCAACAGCGAGAGGCATTTTATACCCGCCTCCTCTGGTCATGGCAAAATACAGTGGGCCCTTGTATAACAAACGGTTGGTGTAACATAAAATGTGTACAACGTAAAACATTCCGGAGATAGGGGGAAATCTGCTTAACAGAATCGCCTGTGGGGCGAATCCGTACAACATGAGAACGGGATCACTCTGTTTTCAATGCCTTCCTATGGGAAATTGGTCCAAAGGAAAATTTGCTTAACATAATTTCATTGGGAACGAATTAATTCCTTGATACAAGGGACCACTGTAGATACACTGTAGAATGCCCTACTCCAAGCATGCTGTCTAATGGAGCTAAATTATGTGCGGCAGCAATTATTATTTGTGCTCGGAAGGATTCAACAATGTGAGACCTACCCCATAATTTAGGTGGGCCTCAATTTATAGGGTATTCCCCCTCCCTTGTTCTTCCTTGTTTTGCTGTAACTGGTACTATTTTTTAAATAGATACGTATTTTGGATTTGGCCGTTGAAAAGTATTCATTCATTCCAGCCCACCGGGAAAACTCCAAGAAGGTTTAAGCTCCTGTTGGGGTTGGTTTTTTATTTTAAAAAAAAGATTCGTGGGGGTGCGTGTTGCAGTTCTATTCAGGATCCCACCAGCTCCCTCGTGGAGGCGAATTAAACCCCGCGTCCTCCTCCCCCCCCCCCCCGGGAGGGGAAAGAAAAGGGAGAAGGAACAACGCACCGGTCAGGTCTTCCGCCCGCAAGCTGGACGAGCGGTGGATAGAGAAGCTGGTTTTGGCAGCCAGTTTCCCGCCCAGCATGGCTTCGTGCGAAACTACCTTCCGGTTGCTGTTCTCTGAAGGCGGAGAGAGAGATAAAGGGGGGGGGAATCATCCACGTGACGGGGGCTCGGAGCCCGAGCGCGTATTCCCCCGGGCAAACGTGCAAGGGGTGGGGGGCTTTGAGACCGCCACTTCCGAAACGCCGTCCGGAATCAAGGGGCGGTGGGGGGGGGGGAACCAGGGCTGGGCGCGGATGCCCTTCGCCGTGGCCCGCTCCAGCCTCCAAGACCTACTGTGCGTCTCCGGCGTGGCGCCCGGGAGGAGGCTCCGTAGCTTCTTCAAGGTGTTCACGGCCACGTTCAGGTAGATGTTGCGGCTGGTGCTGCGCTCGTAGGCCGTTTTCTCCTCCGAGAGCGCCTGCGAGGGAGAAGCGGCAGGGCCTCAGCACGTCCCGGGGTCCCCGAGCCGGAGGGCTCAAGATTCAAACTTGCCGGATCCACAACGCAAAGCCCAGGTTTTGAAAACCGGGGGGGGGGGTGTCGGCCGGCTTCGCCTGGAGAGGACGCGGCACTGCAGCTGAAGCAGTCCCGGTTTCTCTTTGGGGTCCCTGGGAGGGCCAGGGTGGCCCCTTGGCCATCAAAATACTTATACCCTCCTTGTGGGGGGCATCAGACTAAACCCTATTTTCTTTTTTAACCCAGCGTGTGGTTAGTCTGTGGAACTCCCTGCCACAGGATGTGGTGATGGCATCTAGCCTGGATGCCTTCAAAAGGGGACTTGGACAGATTCCTGGAGGAAAAGTCCATCATCCCAGGTGACAAACCATGATGGAGATGTGTCATCTCCAGGCTTAAAACCGGGGTCCTTCAAGGGCCAGATGCAGGGGAGTGGACTACCAGGAGACAGACATCTAGTCTCGCGCACTCCCAGACGCTTTTGGTGTGGCCACTGTGAGATACGGCAAGCTGGACTCGATGGGCCTCTGGCCTGATCCAGCAGGATGGCTCTTCTTAGGTCAGGCATGCCCAAACTTTGGCCCTCCAGATGTTTTGGACCACAACTCCCAGAATTCCAAGCCTGCATTTCCAATGGCAAAGGACTGTGGGAGTTGTGGTCCAAAACATCTGGAGGGCCAACGTTTAGACATGCCTGTCTTAGGTTCTTATGTTATGCTCTTATGTTCTCTCACTCAAAGGACCTCCGCTGATTGCCAGGGAATTCGAATCATTGTGTTTTTAGAAGGGGGGGCGGCGGTGGCGGACTTCCCAAAGCTGGATCTGCATTTTGACCAGCAACGGAGCTGCCCCGAGGCGAAGCGCTCGGACCGGGAAACGAAAATGAAAAGAAACAAGGGCCCCCGCCCGAGCAGCGCTCCCCCCCCCGGTCCCTCGGGAGGCGCAGACCTTTTCGAACGCTTCCTGCTGCGACGGGCAGAACTTCAAGCACTCGTCGATGAAAAGGTTGAGGTACCTCTGGCGGACGTTGGTGGGCACCTTGGCGCCAAACTCGGCGGGGATCACCGGCCGCTTCAGCGTCGCGCTCTGGAGGGGGGGGGGGAATCAGAAGGCAGGCGCGTGCGGTCAAGGCGGGAGAAAATCCCCGCCAGAGCGGTTCTAAGCGAGGCACGCGGGCTGGGGGTGGCGGTTTAGAGGCTGACCTGCAACGTAGGCGCGTGGGCCACCCGCTTGGGGGCGTTGGGGGTGGTCGTCTTGGAGGCCATGCCGGCCAGGGTGCGGGCTTTGAGGGACAGGGCGTCCGTGCCGTTGGAGGAGGGGGCGTTCCCCGGCGTAGGGGTCTTCCTGAGGCCCCCGCGGGCTAGAAGGGGGGGGGGGGGAGAGAAAGAACGGGCAGACATGATGCAGAAGGAAGCTGAGCACTCAAACCGGCCCTCCACCGCCGGGCCTCCGTAAGCCTCGAACCCTGCTCTGCATCCATGATCCTAGTCTGTTTCTTTGCTACCCTGTTTCCCTGAAAATAAGACAGTGTCTTATATTAATTTTTGCTCTCCAAAATGTGCTAGGTCTTATTTTCAGGGGATGTCTTATTTTTCCATGAAGAAGAATACGGTACACATTTATTGTTATCTCATTATCGGGGAGGCCTTATCTTTCGGGGAATGCCTTATATTTCAGCGAGAGGCAAAACCGTAAGTAGGTCTTAATTTTGGGGGGATGTCTTATTTTCGGGGAAACAGGGTACTTGAGTTACGCATCCTCGTGTTTCCCAAACGGAAGAGGGACAGGCGGGCGCTCCCGGGAGCCGTCGTCAAAGGACGAGAGGGGACCCCACGGGTACGAATCTCCGCTCTCGCGTCGCACGCAAAGAAACCCCACACCCCGCGGGACTCTCTCGGCACCCCCCATGCGTTTCTCCTACGCAGCACGCATTAACCCGCTTATTTTACAACGCTCACGATCCTAAACATCCTCTGTATTTTAATTCTCCCGCGGCGGATGAATATCTCCGAGAGCAGGATTGGAACCTGTCCGGGACCTGGACGTATTTTTGAAAAACGTTAAAATCTTGTTCCGATGGTCTCACAATAATATCCCGGCGCGGCTCTTCTTGGAAGGAGCGGTTTTAAGAGGCCTGTTTTGACGGGACGTGTTTTCTGTCCCCGCCCCCCCCCCCTCCAAAGAAGAAAGAAACGTCCCAGGACCCAACAAGGCGGAAACGCTTGCCTACCGGAATTCGAAGCCGGAGCTGAGGCGGCCTTGGGGATGTGGGCGATGCGTTTCCGTTCCCCTTTGGGTGCCGCGAGGGGGGTGCTGCGTTGGGGGGCGGCGGGGGGCGGCGGAGGCGACCCCACGGGGGCAGGCGGGGCCTGCTGCGCGGCTAGCAGGGCGGCCTGCTTCTGAGCCATCTGGATCCTTTGGTAGCACACCTCTTGGGCCGTCGGGGGCCGGTAGGGACGGACCACGGGCTTACTCGGGGCGTCAGCCTGCGCGGGGATTGGGGGGGGGGGGAGAGAGAGAGAGAGAGAGAGAGAGAGAGAGAGAGACACACAGAGAGAGAGCCGTGGTTCGTCCTGGCTGAGGCCGCAGAAAACAGAGGGAGGCTCTTCTCCCTCTCACAAAATACCAGAACGAGGGGACACCCACTCCAATTGAGGGCTGGGAGAGTGAGAGCAGACAAAAGAAAATATTTTCTTTCACCCAGCGCGTGGTTAGTCTGTGGAACTGCCTGCCACAGGAGGTGGGGATGGCATCTGGCCTGGAGGCCTTCCAAAGGGGATTGGACCGATTCCTGGAGGAAACGTCTGTCACAGGTGACAAACCATGATGGAGATGTGTGTCATCTCCAGGCTTAAAACCAGGGTACTTCAAGGGCCAGCTGCAGGGGAGTGGTATCAGGAGACAAAGATCGAGTCTCGTGCGCTCCCAGAGGCATCTGGTGGAGCCACTGGGAGATATCCAGGAAGCTGGACTAGATGGGCCTTTGGGCCTGATCCAGCATGGTGGCTCTTCTTAGCTTCCTATGTTCTCAGAACTGAGTGCCACGGATTCTCGTGGTTTCCTGAACCGACGAGGCAAGGCGCCGGACGCCCATCGGACTGCCAGCCTCGGCCGAGGGAACGGGACAAGACGATCCCATGGGTCTCAGGAGCTGAGGAGAACCCAAACCGATCAACCCACACTGAAGGGGGGGGGAGAATCAACCCCCCCAACCTTTTGAGTCTGCAGCCGGGCGCCTCAAACCCCGGCTGCGTCTCCCGTCCTCCGCACACAAACCCGCCCTCTCCTTCCCAATATGGGTCAGTAAAAGCTTTTTTTTTTTGCAGCTTAAAAAAAAACCCTGCAAATATTTGAATTAAGGGTGTTTGGTTTCATTTATCCATCCCATTTGCGCGCCCCCCTCCCCGTTTCCCAGGTTTCTTATCTCTTGCAGGGGTGTTCAGGTCATCATGGGCCAGCTGGGGCGAGCGAGGGGAACGTGCCGTTCCCCCCCCCCTCTACCCGCTTGTTGAAACAGGCAGCTGACGGAAGCCTGGGAAGGAGCAAACAAGACACCAAGAACCTGGAAACGCGTCTATTATCTACAAAAGCCATTAAGAGCTCCTCGCTCTGGTTGTTTTAAAAGCTCGGTTTGGGCTTGGAAAAACGGAGGCTAAAACCCAGATACGCGGAATTGGAGCGTGGCAACCAGCCGTCTAACATTTCTGTTTGCCGACGTGGCTTCGGCCGTAGAGCTGGCTAGGTTGGGAGTTCGATTCCCCCACCCACCACCACCTGGGGCTCCTTGGCAGGGGCTGGAATGGATGGCCTCTGGAGGAACCCCTCTCTGAGCTTTTTTTGATGGTTTGTTTCTGGCAGCTCCAAGCTCCACTTACGCTGCCGCCTTGCTTGGAGACGTGAGAGATCCGGCGTTTCTGGCCCGGGAACAGCGTGGTCGAGCTGCCGTCGGCGGGCTTCTCCTCGGTTCCTTCCTCTCTGGACGGCTGCAGGGGAGGGAGGGCCAGAGAGAGAGAGAGAGACATAGAGAGAGAGAGAGAGAGAGAGACCCCAAGGCCAGGGTGAGGCCTTCTGAACCCCCGGGGCGAAGGCTCCTCATTGGGAACTTTTTATCCGTGAGCAAGCCCGGCTAAAACAAGGGACCGGTTCGGAATGGCCGGTCTGGCCGAGCCATGGGCGCGCTTACCTGCTTCCCCATCCGCCCTTTGTCTTCCGTCTTGACGTCGGTGGCCTCGTTAAAAATCCTCAAGCACTCCTCCATCGGATCCGACTCCAGGTCCAGCTCCTTCTCCAGGAGGGAGTAGTCGAGGCCGTCGTCCGAATCAGAGGAGGAGGAGGAGGAGGAGGAGGAGGAGGAGGAGAGCAGCGAGAGGGTCCCCGGTGGCTTCGGCCGCTTCGGCCCGGCCACCCCGTTGTCCCGGGGCGATGCGAAGCCTCCTCGTCCGTCGGAATCCGAACCCAGGTCGGCGAATGCTGTGGGGGCGGCCTCGTCCTCCCCGCTCTCGTCCCCAAAGAGTTCGGCGTGACTCGGGGCCCGCCGTTTCGCCTTCGGACGTCCCCCCGAGGTGCCCGCCGACGGCGAGCCGGCCGGCGGGCTCTTGGGTGCGCCCGGCTTGGTCCGTTGGACTTTCCCCTCCTTCTCTTTGGCCCTCGGCTCGTCCGGCTTGACCTTGCTGCCCTTTCCCCCACCCGGCTCCGTTTTCCTGGCCGCGTCCGTTTTCATCTTCACGGCCGGGCATTCCGCCCCTCCGGGAGACCGGGACTGGCGGGGCTTCTTGGTGGGACCGTGGGCGGGACGCTTCCCGGGCCCCTCCTTCCCCCTTTCTCCGTTTCTGTGCCCGTCTTTCACGCCCATTTTCTCCTTCTTGGCGGCTCTGCCCTCCTCTTTCTTCCCCTCCGCCTTGCGGCTGCCGGAATCCTTCTTTTTCACCTTCTCCCTCCGTTTGGCCTTCTCTTCTGCCGCGGGTGTCGGAGCCGACTCGGCTCCGTCCGCCTCCTGACTTCCGAGGTCTCCCATGTCGTACTGGACGGCGGTCTCTTTCATGCGCCGCGCGCTCGGGTCGGTGCGCAGGGTGCCTTCTTCTTTGGCAGCGGGCGGCGGTTGTGAGGCCCCCCCCGGCGGCTCTTCCTCATCCGAGTCGGAGAACCGCGCCGGCGGCTCGGGGTCGCTGCCCGAGTCGCGGCGCTTCTTCCAGCCGGGCGAAGAGGGCTCCCCGCCCTCCGCCGCCCGCTTGCGCTCGGACTCCTGCTGCGCCCGGGCTTTGCTCAGTAGGCGGGCGGAGTAGTTCGAAAGAGGGTCGTACTCCAGGTCGGTCGAGGGCTTGGAGTTGTCGACGGTGTACTTCCCGGCCGCCGGCCGGCCGACGCCGTACTTCTTCGGCTGGCTGACCACGGTGGGGACGTACTCCAGCGAGCTGCCCCTCGGCCTCGCCCGGCGGGAGGAATCCAGCGTGTATTTGTTGGAGTGGCTTGAGCCGGCAGTGGCCGCCGCCACCGCCGCCCCCAAAGGTGTTGGGTTGTAGTCGGCGTTCCTGCTGGGTTCGTAGCACCCCGGGTTGTATTCCAAGGACGGGAACGGCTCGGGATCCGCCAGCGAGGATGAACCGTCCGCCCCGCGCTCCTTGGCCGTCTCCAGCAGCGCTTCGTATTTCTTCTTGTCGCGCTCGTACTCGTTCTGGGCGGCTTCAATGGCCCGGTTGACCAGCTCCAGCTCCAAGATGCTGGCGCAGGGCTCCCGAAGGCCCTCCAAGGCGCCATTGGGGTTCTGGACCACGGGCTTCGGCAGGTCGGGGTTGTATGGGTCATAGCCACCACCTGGGGGGGGGGAGAGGAGGAGGAAGAGAGAGAGAAAGAGAGGATTACTAAATAACAGGGACCTTCTTCCTAGAAAATCGGTCAAATCTGAAGCGGCAAACCTCAGTCCTGCTTGGGGGGTTTGGCTCTTTCGCCCTAGCTTTCGGGCGGTCCTTCTAACTCGCAGCCCACTTAATCCGTCAGGCGGAGGAAAGCGGCAGAAGGGGGCTAGGAGCGGCCGGAGACCGTCGCACGGGGGCCCCGACACCCACCCTTCCCACCTAGCTGGGGAGTGTGGCCAGTCGGGAAACGCTTCCAGACTTGGCGGAAACTTGACTGAATCGCACGAAAACCAGACGGACGCCGCCATCCAACTCAACTCAGATGAGCCGGGGCTTTTTTTCCGAAGGCAACTTTTTCAAGAAGACGAAACGCCTTCTTATCAGCTTCTGAAACCTGTTGCTTCCATTCCCCTCCCTTGGGGGGAAAAAACCCACAGATAAGACCACCGAGGCTGACTCAAAGCCTGTGTGGTCATTTCTTCTCCTAAGATCCTAGCTGCTCTTTTTTAAACTTCCCTCTTTAGCTCCATTCAACAAGGAGAAGTTTCATTTTTCTCTAGACTGTTAATCCGCTTCTGAAATGTTTTTTTCCCCTCGAGGTAACCCTGGGGCTTTGAAAGGAAGGAGAGCGGGGCAGGTGGAAGGAAAGGGGTTGTCAATTCAGATTTTTAGGTGTCCTCTTAAATTATTAGTAACTCAGCGCGCTGCAAAAACACAACTCAGAGGCTGATTTAGAAACTCCTGAAAGTTTCATACTGCTTCAAAATTAGTCCTAATTTAAACACACACACCAGGCACACAAAGCAGGGACTTGCACGCTCTCGAACACCTGCACTTCAAAGAGGGACTCGTCGTCTATAATTAGCAGGACAAATGAGCACAGGGTGCCCCAACCCCCCCTCCCCGAAACCCCACACATGGGTTATTTGATGTCTGTAAGCCACTGGAGAGGTGCGAAGGCTTCTGATTCATCAGAAAAGGGCCGCGGACAGAACCGGTTTCAGGGAAATGAACATCGAGGAGAGGACGGCTAATTAGTTTAATTTCTGGGCTCGGCGGAGGCGGCCACGCCGGGCTGCGCTTCTGCCTTCGAGGCGACGCCGGTGCCCGGATTCTCGTCGGCGGAAAAGCACCGGACGGGTTTGGCGAACTTGGGAGCCAGCGACGCCTGGGTTCGGGTGTCGAAGGGAGACGAGCGGTCCCTTCGTCAAGAAATCCGGACGCGCGGTCTCGCTTTTTCAAGCAACCTGCAGGCACCTGCGGCTACCTCCACCTGGATTTTGGGGAGGTGCCGTCTCTCTCTCTCTCCCCCCCCCCTTCGATACATACCCCACTGCCTCTGCTAAGAAGCAACCGTGGAGCCTAGAGAAATCTCATCAGTGTGTCGTGTGTGGGTTCTGTTTCGTTTTAAATCTCTGGATTATTTTTTTTTTAACAGCCATTATTTACTTTCCCTCCCCCCCTCCAGCTGAGGAAGAGACCAGACGCTAAATCATCATCATCATCATCATCATCATCATCATCATCATCATCATCACCATCATCATCATCATCATTATTATTATTATTAAAGATAAAAGATCTCTCCAGATGCTCTGATGACAAGGGATTTTTTCCCCCTGGAAAGGCCACTGAGAAGTTTGTTTTCTTTTTCGAGAAGAAAGAGAGAGAGAAAGAGAGAGAGAGAGACAGAAAGGAACGCTTTTTAAAACAGGAGGAAAAAAGGAGCAGCTGGGATTAAAAACCCACCCCAGGAGCCCTGAAGACTGGTCTGCAGAGCGAGGTAAGCATTGCTACTCGCCTGGCAAGAGGGGCGCCGTTCGCCCCAAGCGAACAGCTTCAGGAAATTCCCAAAAGCTCCCTAAAAATGATAGATAGATAGATAGATAGATAGATAGATAGATAGATAGATAGATAGATAGATAGATAGATAGATAGATATGAAGTAAGGAAGGGATAGATAGATAGATAGATAGATAGATATAGATAGATAGATAGATAGATAGATTTTTTCCATTTTTTTGATTTTTTAACTTATTTTTTCAGTTTTTTAGATAGGTACTCCGACTTAAGAGTAGTTCAACTTAAGAGAATGCATTTGGAACAGATTAAATTTGTTAGTTGAGGTACCACTGTGTGTGTGCGTGTGTGTGTGTGTGTGTATGTATGTAGACACACACGCGCACACACACACACACACACACACACACACACACACACACAGAGTGGTACCTCAACTAACAAATTTAATCTGTGTATATATAAAGGTGATAGATAGATATAGATATAAATAGATATCAATTAGATACAAGTATAGATATATATATAGAATAGATAAAGATATATAGCTGTATACACTGTATATACATATGGTTTTGTTCTCCTTACCCGAGTTCTCTTGGGTGAGCAAACAACAGAGGTACTTGTTCATGCCGTCACTTCCAAAAAGAGAGAAAGTGAGAGACCTTTTTCCTCTCCCTGTACGAGATCATTAAAGAATCTTCTTTTAAAGCCCCTGGGATTTGAAGAGCTCCCTCAAAACCCAGCCATGGGTGCTTGCCTTCACGCCTGGGCAGCCCCGATTAAAAAAAAAAAAAACTGGAGAAAGAAGTCACCACCGGAAACAGTCAAAAGATCCACCTTTCACCATCCATGTGGCTTTCTTAAAGAGACACTTCCCTCTTTGGGAGAACAACAACAAAAAAAAACCACGGTGGGAAACCAGGCTGGGTTGTTCCTCGCCTTTAATTTATATTTATATTTATTATAGTACTTATTAGATCTAGATACAGCGGCCATCTAGCCTAAAGGGTGGTTTAAGGGGGGTTGTTGTTGTTCTCGGAGGTTTATCTGACACCCACATGGCATTCCAGGATCAGGGGAAATGTCAAACGATGGAAGACATTTTTTTTTTAGTGGTAGGAATGAAATACAAAAAGAGATTTAAAAAAAAAAAGATCCTTGTAGGGTATTTAAAAAGCAAAATAAATAAATATTTTTTGTAAGTCATTTCAAGAAAAAGAGAGATTGTGGCATAGTGGCAAGGTTTGTACACTATACGGTGTGATGGGTGAACCAAGTTTCTGGTCCTCATTGAGGCTGATTCTGAGCCAGGTTCAGTCTCTTCTTATTCCCCCCCTGGGCCTACTTGGCAAGGCTGTTGTTGCGATGAGGAGACCGGCGTCTTCAACGAGAAGAAAAGGATGTCTGTGAAGATTCTCAGTCACCCGGGTGAGAAAAAGGAAGAGAGGAAGGAAGGATGAAGCTGCTGCTGCGTTGGCTTAGCAGAGCCTCTGAGCGTCTACAGAGTTCTTCTCTCACACTTTTCTTGTGCCCCTGAGCACGTGCAAAGTATGAGCTCTGCTGCCAGTGCCAAGAAGTGGGTGGTGGTGGTGGTGGAGAAAAACAGAAAGCAAGGGCCCACAGGGCACAAGAACCAGAGCAAATCAAGAGGGCATCTGAGCCTAAGCAGAGTGCAACTCTGCATTCCAGGGCAAGGAAGGAACCAGGGAAGGCCCTGATTAATGGCCAGTGAGGTCACTGGCCCTTCTTGGTCCGCCTTTTGGTCCCTCCTCTGAGCATGCACAGAGTGCCTCTGGCACACACACCCTCCTGCCAGGCTGTTGTCGTGTCCTCTGAGCATACGCAAAGAGCTCCTAGCCCAGGCAGGAGGGAAGCCCGCCTCCTCCGTCCCTGTCCTGAAGGAGTACTCCTGAGCATGTGCAGAGTGCCCTCTGCCCAAACCGCTCCCTCACCTGCCCCTCCAAGGGGGGGGCAACCCGAGCTTCTGAGCATGCGCAGAGCGCCCTCCGCCCAAACCCGCTCCCTCACCTGCGCTTCTGAGCATGCGCAGAGCGCCCTCCGCCCAAACCCGCTCCCTCACCTGCGCTTCTGAGCATGCGCAGAGCGCCCTCCGCCCGAACCCGCTCCCTCACCTGCCCCTCTAGGGGGCCAACCTGCGCTTCTGAGCATGCGCAGAGCGCCCTCCGCCCGAACCCGCTCCCTCACCTGCCTCTCTAGCGAGGGGGGGTGTGTGTGTGCAGCCCGCGCTTCTGAGCATGCGCAGCGCTCACCGGCCTCCCTCGAAGCGCGCCCCCCTCCCCGAGCATGTGCAGAGTGCTTTTCAGTCCAACCTCGCCGGGCCGCCTCCTCTCCTCTCCTCTCCTCTCCTCCCCCCCGGCCCCGCCCCCTTCTCCTCCTTGTGAGCCTCTGAGCATGGGCAGAGCGCCGTTTGTTTGTTTTTTTTTTACCTGAGGGAGGAGGGCGCCTGGAGGAAGGGCGAAGAGGAGGAGGAGGAGGAAGGCCGGGGGGTCCCGTCTCCGTGAGGAGGGCCGCCCCCGGCGGGTGTCGGAAGTGGCAGTGGGGCCTCCCGCAGGCCGGCCCGAAAGGGCACTCGAGGCCGCGGAAGAAGCCGCTGGAGCGGAGCATCCCGAGGGAGGGCGGGAAGAACTAGGCGCCTTCGGTTGCCCCCCTCAACCGTCTCCCCTCAGGCCGCCGCCATCTTGACTCCGGGCAAGGTAAGGCCGCGCCGGGAACCACCGCGCATGCGCCGCGCCGGGAAAAGCCTAAGGGAGGGCGCCGCCATCTCCACTCAGGGCAAGGCGGAGGCCGGCCACAACATGGGGGCGCGGGTGCGCATGCGTCGCCTGGGATGGGCTGAGGGGAGAGGGGAAAAAAAAAAAGAGACGGCCATCTTGGCTCCTCAGAGGGAGGGAGGGGGGAGGGAAAGCCGCGGATGGAACTGCGCATGCTCGCTGGTGGGGAAAGGCGGCAAGGGCGGGTGGGGTGGCCTACCGACGGCTTTCGCGGCCGCCGCCGCCATGTTAGGTAAGGGCAAACAAAGCGGGCGCCGGAGGCGCAAGGCAGTTTAAAGCGCATGCTCGCCTCCTTCCAGCGGGGTCCTTCAATCCCCATACAAATAGGGGTGAGGTGGCTATGTCATGGCCTGGCGTAAATTGGAATTAATACTAAATTAGTAAATTAACGAGAGTAAAAAGGGAAAGGTGCCTTAAGCCGTGGAAGAATCATTTAGGAATACATTAGGATGAGGGCAAAAATAATTTAAGGGGCGAGGGGGAACTGAGGTTGCCAACTTTTTTCGTAAGGAAGGCTCCTCTGCCTTATGTAGGAAGTCATGTTGGCAGAAAACTATATTTATAGAGAGATCCCACTCCAAAAGCTGATTCATCCCCGTGCAATTTCGCCTCTTAACGCTTTTAGAGACAGAGTGACCAAAAATTAAATAAAAAATAGGTACAAGGAAACCCATCCCCCTCTTGAGTGGATCAAGGGGGGGGGGAAAATAGGATGCAAGTTTCTGGACACCACAAGTCTCTTCTTTCGCAAAGCTGGCTTGGAGGATGGCAGCTGTGGTTTGGCCGTATTTGGAAGGCAATGCATTCCCAACACGCAACCGGTGTGTGTGTGTTTTTTTTTTGGGGGGGTTTAAAGCTGCCTTTGGCCCCTTCCCCGAAAAAAGTAACTTTTCCTCTCTCCTGCCTGGTAACTGGAGAACGAAAACCCGTGGAAAAACGCAGCCATTCCCTTTGGCAGCAGCCGCGGGAGCTGCCCTGTAAAATCTGTTTTTAAAAAAACCAGCAGGATGGATACACAGTTTAAATTTTTGTTGTCGCTTTATTTAGTGAACAGCCAAACAGGAAGGGTGAAACGATACAGAGAAAGAGAGATACACACAGTGCTGGGCTTCAGTGCTTAGGAAAACCACAGCAATGGAGGGGGGGGAATACAATCGCTTTCGGCCCACCGTTCCTGCGGTGCGTGCAATACCTGTCACGACAGAGAACGGCCTCCTTGGTGGGAGCGTAAAAAGTAACTTTTCCTATCTCCCTCCCCTCTGAGAAAGTACAAAATTCACCTTCCATTCTAGGAACAAAGGAGGCTGCGGTACCGGTTTGGCTCCAACGGTCTAGGCTGCTTACGAATGTGTTCCTTTTTACAAAAAGACTATACAGTATATATACATTCGGCATTTCCCACATCAGCCTAGCTGGCTGAGAGTCTCTGTGGTTTATAGTCCCCCAAAATTGTAACTTCCCTCCCTTCTTAAGTCTGCCTTATCTGCATATATATATATATATATACAAACTATTTCTGCATTTGTGTGTGTGTATGTGTGTGTGTGTGTGTGTGTGTGCGTGTGTGTATAAAAACCATTTCTGCTTATAGACCTGACAAACCAAGAATATTTTCCAAAGCTTCCTACCTGATTCAAATCTGTGTTACAAAAAATACCCGTCAGTTCCCAACAAGTAACAAGTGCTGGTTTCCGTAGAGGCTTCCCTGATTGCAGCGCGTGTTAAGTTGCTTAGCTCTGCAATTGTAAGATCGTCATCATCTTTATTTTTTTTTAAAAGCTTGCTGTATTATATCTTCTAGAAGAGAAACAATGGGAATCATATACTTTGTGTGTGTCTCTCTCTCACACACACACACAAAAGTATTCCTCAGAAAATTCTATGAACAAGGAAAAAAAATCCTTATCCCTGAAAAGATGAGACAGACAATAGTGCAAAACTGGATTATCCCAACCGCGTCTCCATTCGAGGCGCCTCCGCCCTCGTTGCTTTACTGCGCTCTACGAATCAGCAGCGAACTTCGGGGCTTCTTGCAAGCGTTTCGTGCCTCCTGACCCGTTTCCCTCCGACATCCATAGGCCCTGAGTTCGAATCCATGTTCGAGCGGATTCGCTGCGCTCGGATCGAGCTGCCGAACCGGCTCCACGAACCCCCCCCCCCCCGGTCAAAGCCCTGTCTCCCGCGTTGGCACACAAACTGGCTCCGATAATATAACCTCCCCTCACGCACGCACACAAAACACACACACACACAACCCTCTCCTCTCTTTAATTTGATCCCTCCCGGGCGCTGTTCCGCACAGTCCTGAATTCGAAAAGCAGGCTGTTCCAAACTCGGGCCAGACTTGAGCATCCCAAAGTCGCCGTTTTTCTGTTTTCCTTCCTCAAATCTTGGCGGCTGCTTTCCTACGAAGGAAAGATTAGAACCTTTCCAGGCTCCGAAAAAGGAGATTTTAAGATTTCGCAAATGAATGCCCCGCAAAAGGCATTGTGAATTAATACAGAAAGCTCGCCACATCTAAAGTCATCCGGGGCATTGCACGTTGTTGCCATGGTGTTGGAGTTGTGGAAGTGCTTCCTTTGGTGTTAAAACTGTACTAAGTAAAAATGTCTACTTGGACCTCTACTGATCATCCAGCAGAGAGGAGCGTTCAGATATCTAATCCCTGGACGCGACCCCACCCGTCACCCTGAGCTACGCTGCTCCTACGTTAACCTACAAATAAATACAGTTTTCGAATTGCTCATAGTTTTTTGGAGAACAAAAATATATCAAAACATCCCCTCCCTTTTATATATACAGTATACACACAAAAAAGGTCAAAATACCACATTTGATACTGGCGGCAGGAGAGGAGGGGAAGGTATCAAGAGAGAAGCAGGAGATCTCTCAATGCCTTTTGCGGGGGATCGAAAGCAGGCGAGGACATCTGCTGGGGAAGACCCTGAAGCAAAGGGCGAGCCGCCGTGTGAGGCAGAACGCTGGCACTGGATGGGCCGTGGCCTGTTCCAGCAAGGCTGTTCTTATGTTCTTAAGCTTCACAAGGGTGTCGCCGCCTCGGGTCCTGCGTTCCGGGTTCGCCCCTCGTGCGGAAATCCGTCGCTCCGAACCTCTCGGCAAAACCCCGCAGGGGTGTGAGACTCCGTTGATGTAAAAACTCGGATAGGCGGAAACGGAGGGGACCCTGGCTCTCGAAGCCGGCGGGCGATCCTTCTGCGGCCCCCGTTTTACAAGAAGCCGGCGAAGGGGGGCTGGTTCGTGTTGTTGTCCCGGTGTTGTTTTTGTTAAGGGCTAAGAAGATCAGAGGCCGGACTGTCCGGGCCAGGGCTGCCCGTCAGGCTGCTGGCGGCCGAGCCGCTGACCGACGCGCCGTGAGAGTCCGTCCGCCGGACCATGCCGGGCTGGAAGCCCGGGTGTCGCCGGGCGTGCTTGCGGAGGTGGTCGCTGCGCATGAAGCGCTTTTCGCAGAGCGGGCAGCCGAAGCGCTTCTCGCCGGTGTGGGTGCGCAGGTGGCGGGCCAGCTCGTCCGAGCGGGCGAAGCGCTTCTGGCAGCCCGGCCAGCTGCAGCCGAACGGACGTTCGCCTGGGAGGAGAGGGGAGGAGAGAATGAAAGGGGCGGCAGGGAGGTAGTCGGACGCTTAGGACACCCACCCACCCACCCCCGGTTTCCTTGCTAAAAACGTGACTCTGTAGAGCCTCCTTGGAGCAGCGCAGTCTACCTGCGATTCTAAAACGTGCCGCCGTGAGCTGCGTAAACGAATCAGCGGATCATGGGTTAGCTTCAAATGCTCTATTAACAAGTTCAGAGAGTTTTTGTTGTGGGGGAGAAACCTTTTTGTTTCTGGTTAGAATTACGGCAACAGTGATGCGTCTTTGTGTCTTTGATGGTTTTTGGGAGGGTCTCCTTATAGGTAGCAAGTCAGCCTTTCAATCTTTTCCTTTGTGCCTGTCCCACTTGGGGGGTGGGGTCCGCTAAACGGCAGCATATCAATACAGCAAATATATTTTTTTATTTGACACACACGGTGCGTCCGCGGTTAAGTGGCGACGCTCACCCAGGCCGTTTGGGGCGCCACGCTCTGCCCACGGCACCGTGCGGGCTGTCATGAAATCTAACTAAAAAGAGGCTTGTGAAATCTCGTTTCAGATTCACGCCAGAGCCAACGTATGCCATTTGTAATAGTATTAAATTCTCCACCACCCTGGTCAGTGTAACTGGGAACCCTCAACCACAAACGGAGCCATTAGGGTGGAACAGGCTGGGACGAATAGGTCCCTCTGAAAGCTCACCACCAGGGTACTTTGTTTTCATCGCAAAGCATCCTGCAATGTCTGAAAGCTTGCTTTGGTGGAACCACCTCCTAACTCCAACACAAAATAAAGGACCCTTAAAACCTCCCCCCCCTCCCGCCGCCAAGCCACTTCTCCTGCCACTTCTCCTGTTTTTCACCCAGCGTGTTGTTAGTCTGTGGAACTCCCTGCCGCAGGAGATGGAGAAGGCATCTGGCCTGGATGCCTTCAAAAGGGGAATGGACAGATTCCTGGAGGAAAAGTCCATCCCAGGTGACACACCACGATGGAAATGTGTCATCTCCAGGCTTAAAACCAGGGTACTTCCAAGGACCAGATGCAGGGGGAGTGGGTATCAGGAGACAGAGATCTGGTCTCGTGCGCTCCCAGAGGCATCTGGTGGGGCCACTGTGAGATCCAGGAAGCTGGACGAGATGGGCCTTTGGGCACTTCTTATGGTGGGCATTTGCTAATCCCAAAATTTGCCTTCCCCATCCCGTCTCGTGGTGCCCCTAACCACCGTGAGTCACCACCAGCCCCGGAGCAGGCACGCCCGGCTGTCTGTGCCCGGGGTGAGTCATTGCCATCTGGGCAGGCCGAGAAAATGAGAGAGGGGGGTTTTGCAGGGTGGGGAGAGAGCGTAAAAGCCACAGATCCTCTAATAAGCAGTGACTCACTAGAAAAGAAAAGGAGGAGGAGGAGGAGGCGTGTGCTAGTTTTTCTTTGAAATGTTTACACGCCCCCCCCCCCGGCACTGACGGTCTTCGGAGGGTTTTGAAAACTGGAAAAAAAATGGCCCCTAAGAAAAATGAAAATATTTTGCAACGAGAGCCGGTTGGATCGGACGGGGTAAAAACCTGCCTGACAGTCAGCCGAGGGACAAACGGAGCGACAGAACGGAGGGAATCAGAGAGAGAAAAAATATATATTTTATGTTGAGGTCTTATTTATAAAAAGGTATTATTTAGCCAAAAAACGAGGTGTTAGCCGGGGATTGTGCTGTTGCCAAGGAGAATGTAAAACGATGGGGTGGGCCTCGGGCAGTGAGGGCGGACCTTTTAGAGACCGAGTGTCCAAACTGCGATTCAAAACCCACTAATTCTTTGCAAAGTGCTACTATGGCGGCTGTGAAGGGGCGATGTCGGGTGCCCCACAGAAAGGGCTCCGTGGGCCACCTTTGGCACCCATGGCATAGGTGCGCCAACCCTGGCCGAGGGGAACAGGGAGCTGGCATCACAACCGCCCTGCGAAGGAGGCCCGCCAGGCAGAGAGAGAGAGAGAGTGACAAGAATCCGCAGTGGGGACGAGGGTGCGGACGGGGCAGAGGGAGAAAACCGGACCGCGGCCTCTTTTTCTTGCCCACGTGGGGCAGTTGCGTGGGTAGGGATTAAGAGGCTTCAGAAGTCACCAGCATAGGCCAGGTGGCGGGGAGGTTTCCCTGGCACGCTCGGGGAGAACGAGAACGGCGCCAAAGCCGTGGTCCCGGCCCATCCCTCCGCCAGCTTCGCTCGCCTTCTTGGTCCGGTGCCCGGCTTCTCCTGGCCAGCGGGAAAGGTGCCAGGTGCCAGCGCCTCGCTTGCCACCTTCCATCGTGGTTCCCCCAGCTGGCCAGGAGGGTGCCCTGGGGTTTGGAGAGGGAGAAAAAGGGGCAACCACCCCTTTCCGCCGTGCTGCTCCGGATGCCGCATGGGTGCCCACCCAAGAGCCAAGCAGAGGGCAGGGGAGGGCATCAGGGCCACCCGCGGCGTCCACCGCCCTGCGGGGCCGCGGCGAATAGCGGGCACACCTTGTTGGCGTGGGCCGCAGCCGGTTGGCATTGCCAAACAGGAGTGGGCGAGAATCAAAGCCGGCAGAGGAAAATATCCAGAGGCAACTCTCCTTTCCTTTTAAAGGGACACGGAGAAAAACGCTGGGGTTTCTGTAACCAAGAAAAATTGAGCCAGCCTGGCAGGCACACGGTGTGGTGGTGGGATCCTACAGGGCTGGACCTGCCTCCTCCATTAAAAATAAAATAAAATTAAAACCACAATCCACACTTCACCCCCCCCCCCCCCCAAAAAAAAGAGTCAGGCGTTTGGGGATGCCTCCAAGCCGGAGATAATCCGGAGGCATCTGGTTACCCGTCCTTGTTCCTTTCCCCCTAAGGAGTGCGGCAGGTAGACTGCCCCGGCCCGGGGAGGCTCCCAGGTCACGCCAGGACGCACGTGTGGGGGGGCTGCGCTTTCCCTTCCAAAGCCCCTCTGCTGTGAGCCATCTGGATGGCGTGTGTAAAGAGGGGTTTCTGTGATTGCCTCTATCCGCCGTCCCTCTCGCCTTCCTCACATCCTCCTCTTTCTGCCCTTGGATCCTCCGCGCGCCGCCCCCCAACCCAAACACAGCGGATCGCCGGATTGCCCTAGGGGTCCAGAGGGCGAGGCATGCATGCATGCAAGGGGGCCTGGGGAGGTGGGATTGGGGGCGACGGTTGCCCCCCCCCCAAAAAAGAAAACCCTAAAAAGAAAAGAAAAGGCGAGCGCAGGCGGGAGGAGGCTCGGCGCGCCCTTCTTCTTACCGGTGTGCGTCCGGAGGTGCGCCTTGAGGTGCGAGGACTTCCCGTAGCCTTTGAGGCACCCTTGGAAGGGGCAGCGGTGTTTCCGGGCCCCGGGGGAGGAGGAAGAGGAGGAAGAGGAGGAGGCCAGGCCGGCGGGGGGCTCAGGATCGCGCCCGGGTGAGGAAGAGGAGGAAGAGGAGGCGGCGGCCAGCAGGCGCCTCGTGGCCAGCGCGCCAGGGCGCACCGCCGGCGGGTCTCCATCGGTTGCCGAGCTTCTTCCTCCTCCTCCTCCTCCTCCTCCTTCCTTGGCCCGCGGGTGGATCAGGAGCCCGGCGGAGATGGACACGAGGCACTCGGCGGCCAGGTAGTCCAGGCGGGACATGTCTCGGATCCCCCCCCCTCCCTCCCTTGGATCCGGCGCTTGGCCCGTGCGCCCTCGAGGGCGCGCCTCGGGTGCCCGGGATGGAGACGGACGGATGGCGCCTTGGTGGAGGGATGCGCGGGTCGATCTCCCGGCGGCGATGAGGATCGGCTTTGCCCGGCTCCGCCCCCCCCCCCTTTTCCCCCCCAGGCCGGCGTGGGCGCAACGTGGAGGGAGAAGGAAGCGAAGGATCCCCCCCCAAAAAACCCACGCCGGTCTCCGCCCAGCCCGGCCAGGCGCGCCCCTCGCCCTCCCAAGCCGGCCAGGCTCCACCTCTCCAGGGCTCGTCGGAAGGCGGGGAAAGCCGCCCCCCCCCCATACACACATCCATCCTCTCCCCAAAGCCGCTCCTGCGCGCTTTTTGGGGGGGGGGGCGGGGGGGTATCAGGCGCGCGCGATCCTAAGCTCTTGGCGCACCGCGCTTGGTGCCCAGGGCAGGAGAGAGAACCTTCTCTGGAGATTTCCCGGGATCGCTTCTTTCCCCCCCCCCCAGCCCTCCTCCTCCTCCTCTTCCTCCCCGTGGTGGGCTTCGGCGCCGCATGATGGGCCTTGTAGTCCTCCCTCCCTCCCTCCCAAGAGATTGTCCCCCATCGCTAGCTTAGGGAGCGGTCTGGGATGGAGTGGAAAGACACACACCCCCTCCCAGGCGTGCGCACACACACTTCCTGACCCCTCAGAGCTGCCCTAGAGAAGGAACAAGGGGCCCCTTAGTTCCTTAGTTCTTGACCCCCCCCCAAAAAAACGCACACACATTCACAAGCACACACTGTGATGCATGCTGGGACTTGTAGTGCGCAAGAAATCAACTCATTCAGCTGACCGACGTGGGTGCCAGGGCAAGGCGGCACTCTCGGGGCTCGAAGGCGTTGGGTGAGTAGAAACCGGGACCCTGTGGGCATTTAACGCCGCCCCCACAGCCCCTGCCGCCTGAGGTGCCCGGTTTGGCCCCTCCTCTCTCCCAAAGTGGGGTTCATCTCTCTGCTTTAGGGTTCAGGATGTGCCCGGAAAGTTCCTTGAGGTAGGGAGGGCACCACCACCACCCTCCTCCCCTTTTCAAAGCAAGGAGGAGATCCAGGGAGGGGAGAAAACTGACAGGGGTGGGGCGGCCTGGAGAGATGGTCACAGCCCACCCTCCTGAAAAAAAGAGTGTTTGCTCAGGGAGCTGACATGATGGTCCCCTATTTAGATCAAACCTCCCTGGGAAGAGAAAGGTGCCGCCATGGGGTCCTGGAATCTCAAGTGTGGTTTATTTAATAATAATAATAATAATAATAATAATAATAATAATAATAATAATAATAATAATAATAATAATAATAATAATAATAATAATAATACAATGACACACCAGATTTCTCGCACGAAAAAGCCCCTTTTCCATTGATAGCGGGGTTTTTTTGGGGGGGTGGGTGGGATGGCCCTTTTACGGCATAAGCAAGACCTAAATCCATAAAAACCGGGCCACCCAGAGGTCTCTGCCCCAGCAGGCTTCCAGTCGGAAAGGGTTACAGTGATAAACGGGAAGGCAGCGGATGGTGCGGACTCGGGGCATCCTGTGATCGCTTAAATCCCGATTCCCTCTTCCCTGAGAATCAACCGGCTTGAATATTGGGCCGGGTGGGTCAGGAAGGGGGGTGGGCCAGTCTCGTCCCTGACCGGAGAAGGAGCCGTTGTATGTAGGATGTGTTTTGGTGGTGAGAAGAGAACACACACACACACACACACACACACACACACACACACACACACCATGATGGTGTGAGTTTGGTTGAAGGGGGAGGGTCCCCAATGTTCGCCTTCCACAGGGTGTCCTCCCTCGCAGGGCGGGCGTCCCTCGGTGGTCTTGCCGCCCGGGCCGGATCCGTGGCCCCGTGGGCCTCCCTTTGCCGTCCCAGCCTTCACGGATCTCCCAGGCATAGGATGACAAAGGGAAAACCACGAGGCCTAAAAAAAAGAAGGCAGCCCCTCCGACGTCTTCCATCCTGGAAGGAGGTGGTACAGAGCAGAGGAGCCGTTGGGGAGGTGGGGAGGTTAAGGGAGAAAGAAGATCGGGAATTGGTGTAGGGGTGTCTTTATGGGATAAACTGCACCGGACGTCTCTCAGGCACCCTGCAAGTGGGAGAAAACGGGAGAGGATTAATGAGGACTAGGAACTTGTCCCAAAATACTTCCCTTGCCGCTTCAGGAGGGAAGGAAAATACCGTACCACCCCGGAGGCGAGGAGGGGTGGGGATTCCTGTCTGTTTCGTCTTTTAAGTCCTTCGACACAAATGCTTGTGAATGGATTTGTGGCGTATTCTCTCTAAAGTGGATAGTTCCAAGGGTCACAGGCCGTGTAATAACTAGTTAGAGCTAATAATACTCTTGTAATGACTGTAGATGCCCCCTGCCCTGTTTGGTTTGGGGGCTTTTTTGGGAAGGGGGTCTTTTGGAGCCCCCGGGAAGCAAGGTCCCCCAACATGACCGGGAAAGGGCAGGGGACCCGCACATGAGCTTGAAAGCAACGGGGGACAGTAAGTGCCTTTTTGTGTTATGGGGGGAAGAGAACCAGAACAGGAAGAAAGAAAAAGTTAAGAAAATGAGAGGTAACCAGAGAGAGAGGCGATTGTCCCTATACGGTAGGAGAAAACCTTCCTTTAACAGGCGGGGGAAACGATCAGTTTCTGATACTGCCTGTCTGGCTTTTCTCACTCAGGACATTATAGACAGCCCGTCGTTAGGAGAAGAAAATACTTGCACGCTGAGCGGCATCTGAGTCCCACAGCTCCTGCGGCTGCCAAACTAGCTCCCTTTTTAGTTTTGTAGGGTGTGTGTGAAGAGTTCAGTCGGATGGCGGGGGTTGCACACGGACCTGGACACCCCCCCCCCAAATCTACCCGAATGTACGCCTCCGGGTGGGACCGATTGCATGATCTTTTTACTTGGGGAGGTGGCGTGGGTACCTCCTGCGCTAGGATGCTGATCAAAGTCCCCTCCTGACCCTTTGGACCTGGGGGGTGTCCCAGATGGTACCTGGTCCGTCCTAGGTCCGTCCTCCCCGTTTCCTACCCTTACCGTCGGTAGCGTACCCTCTCCAGGGTTCGGCGGCGGCCCTTCCGAGGGGGTTCTTCGGGCTGGACGGGTTTCCCCCTCCCCGATCGGTTGTCTCCGGCCGGGGCGGCTGCCTTGGCGTCCCTTTTATGCCGTTGCCGTTCATATGAGAAGCACGTGAAAGTCCCAAGCGTTGCGAGGGGGAGGGTCCGGCCGGGGTGGAGAATTAAGCCCCCACTTAAGAAGCCTTAATTCATGTCATCGGAGCCTATATCTGTGTGTGTGTGTGTGTGTGTGTGTGAGTGAGGCTGCGTTTTGGCCTCGTCTCATGACCGACCTCAAAAGGGGTCCCATGACTTAGGAGATGCCAGCTCCAAAGGTTTGAAAGAAGCTTTTATTCTCGGGCGAACTCCAGGCCCTCGGTCGGGCCGTTCCTGTGTGAAGGGGGGACGGAGGAGCTAACCCCCTCGTCCCTCCCGTCCCCGGGACGCCCGAAGTGGCCAGGTCACTCCTCTGGTGGAGCCCCACTGATCCCTGTTTGGGGTGGCCCGTGGGACGTCAGTCCCCGGGGGTTCATTTCAAACAGGGGTCCCAGGAAGGGACCTTAAAATACTTAACAGCTTCGGAAAGTGGACGGCTCTGGATTTGACCTCTAGGAGCCGAGATGACACACGGCAGTCATGGTCTGACCTCCCCGCCAGCCTTGGCTTGCGACTCCTTCCGAAAGTCACGCACCCCATGAAACAAAGGATTTTTCTGCCTCTCGGTTGTTTGGTACGGTCCTGTTTTGTAACCGGAAGCAGAGGGCGGTTTTTCCGACGGTCCGGCGAGGTAGGACGAGAGCGAACAGGGGGAGCCCGCCCCCAAGCTTGGCTCTCACGGCCTGGTCTCCTTCTCCTTTCCAAGCCCTAACCCAGATATCCCCCACGGTGTGGCACGCAAGGCTCCACCACGGAGCCTCGAAACGCCACGAAAGAAGCGCAAGGTTCTAGTCCTCATCGTTTCTGACGGGACGGGACGGCGTTCACGGAGGACTCGTATCACACCGGTTCGGATCAGGACTCCCTAACGGTGTTGCCCTGGCTCAGAAGAGACCTCCACATTTTTTGGGGGGGGGGGGAGGGAATGACTGTGCTTTGTTTCTGCTTTTAGTATTATGGGATGGCGAAGCGGCCGTCTCTCTCGTTCTCCCGGCCCTGCAGAGCAGAAGGACGTCACCAGCCCTAGATGTTGTGTTATTTATTTATATTATATTATATTATATTATATTATATTATATTATATTATATTATATTATATTATATTATATTATATTATATTATATTTGTTCTTGTTAACCGCCCGATTTTCCCCTCGGGAACTTTGGGTGGTGTATGACAAATAACAAACACAAGAACCCAAGCGAACCCCCATCGTAAACATAAATATTTTTTTCCTGCCCGAGATGATCCGACCGTGTTTTCGGTCGCGGTGAAGCCCGCGCGTGGTTTCCCCAATCCTTGTCCGTAAAGCTCGTGCTGGGAGCTCCCCTACCCGTCCCGGTTTCCTCTGGGCTCCAACCTGCCCCCCCTCTCCCTACCCCGGCCAGCTCTCCCTTCCCGACAGGAAGTCTTAAGAGGATAAAAATATATATTTTCCTCTGGCAGAGACACAGTGCGTTCTCTCATGGGATTAAGGGTGCTTCGGTCTGTTCCGGCCTGCTTTCCCTTAATCGGAGGCCGCCGGGGGACAAGCCAAGGACCGCGTGCCAGGCGGGGTCAGGAAAGGAGGGAGGGGGGGAAAATCAGGATTTGGGGGCGAAAGCGCCCCGACTCCCAGGCAGGAGGGCGGCTCGGACGGCAAATCAGAGGACCGTCTCAGCGGAAGAACCACGGATCGTATTTGCGCGGTTTCCCCAACCAACACAACACAACACAACACACACACACACACACACACCAAATTCTTGGTGCCAAATCCAGGAAGATTGAGATCTAAAAACCCGGCGTTTTTGTGGGGTTGCCTTTGGAAGAGACGCCAGCAAGGCCTCACAAATGCTTTAGGAGGCCAAACCCAGCTGGGGACATCGCCGATTCTGAGAGTTCATTTTTCTTTTCCCCTTTTCGTTTTACGTTTTGCTGCTGGGGGTAGCATCCGACGCCCGCCCGTCCCCGAAAACACAGCACGTTGGTGCAGAAATCTCGTATCGGGCTAATTTTGTTTTTTTTACAAAGGACCCTCCCCCCCCGATACCAGGAAGTAGTAAAGGCTGATTCTGTTTCCGTGGCTCCATTGAGGGAGGGGGGCACAGGAATTCTCTACGGGGCCAGAGAATGGCAAGACCCACTCAACCCAACCTTTCTGCTAAACCTTTGGGGGATCGGAAGATACCCCAATTCAAGTCGAGATGTGCTTCCATATATGCTTTCATCCTCCCTGAATGTTCACCCCCCCCCCATGTCCTTTCCCATAAGACAATGTTTGCAGGTTTCCGGACCAGAATTCTAATCCGTTTCCCCTCAGGACGATCAACTTTCCTGACGCTGCTTCAGCGTTCGATTCCTTCTTTGGCGTGGGGTTCGTCTGGATGACCCCCGGGGAACCCGCCCGAGAGGTTTCCGGAAGCAGTAGGGAATGGCCTGCGTGCCTGGGATAGAACGAAGCTTACGAAAGCCCCGAACTTCCTGTCCAGCTGCCGTCTCCGCACTCAGGCAGCCGACAAATGTCCCCAAATAATCCATAGCGGACGAAGTTCTGGATTTCTCAAACGTTTTAATTCCTCTTTGAAAAAACGAATGGGCGCTTCGGGCACATTTCCTCTCACCAACCCCACCCCACCCCTGCCCGCAACTGTCCGCAGACTGGAAATTAATGACTTTGGAACCCCAACTTTTGGAAAATTAAGGAGGAAATAAAAATGGAGGAGAAGCCGAGGATTTATGGACGGAGCAGTTGAACACCCCCCCACCCCACCTTTCCCCGTTATCATTGGCCTATTCTTTTCGCGGCATTACATTCCACGGTTATTCCTCCAACACGAGTTCTCCAGGAAGAGCGTTTGCGAATGCGAGGGGAGGACACAGGCCAATGCCTTTCGAGAGGTGCGCACGAGGCGACGGAGGCCCAATCCTGCTGCGAGTCCCGCAAACGGTGGCCTGTCTCTCCCCTCCCAACCCGGGGCTTATTGCTTTTTAAGGGATGCAAAGGACATTCCAGGAACAGGATCGTGGTTCAAGACGAGAGAGGACAGAGGCTGAGAAAGAGAGAGAGAGAGAGAGAGAGAGAGAGAGAGAGAGAGAGAGAGAGATTGGGTGCCACCCCGAGGGCGATTCTTTAAAAACAACTCCTGCAACCAGGTCCAAAGTCTGCCCCGGGTTTCTCCGAGCGGGCGTCCCAAAACCATCCTTGGCCCGTCATTTCGTCGTCAGTGTGATGAGGCCGCCCGGGAACGATGGAGAAAGACTCACGCAGAAAAAGAGAGAGAGAAAGAGATCTCCGGCATCGACTCCGAAGCATGTCGGGCGAATCGTGTCTTTGGAGGCGTCTCCCCTTTGAAGAGCCTTCCTCGCCCGCCCTCTTCCTCCCTAACCCAGCGTCTCTTCCGATCTGTCGCCAGAAGGAGGAGGGGGCCAAGAAATGCGAGGAGGTGTGTCCGTGCGGCTGTGGCTCAGTTGTGTTGCCCGGCCAGGTCTTGCGAGATAAACTTGCGCAAGCGCTCCAGGTACTGGCTGTAGAGTTCAATGTCGTTGTGCCCGGCGCCTTCCACCCACAGCGGCTCGACGGCCTTTGGGCAGCGCTCGTAAAGGGCCAAGCCGTGGGAGAAGTCAATCACCTCATCTTCCGTGCCATGGATGAAAAGGACCGGCGAGGTGATCCGGGATACTTTGTCGATGCTGCGGGAGAGAAAAAGAAGGAAGGAAGCCGTCAGAGGGTCTCCATCTGCACACTGCTGTTAAGAGCAGTTTGATTCCCTGAACAAATACCCTGTATCCCTGGATCCGCTCACTTACTCATCCATTGCCAGAAAGCATTAGACGAAAAATCCCAGAAGTATCTATTTCCTGCGTGCCATTACCAGAACTGGCCACTAAGGGGCGCCAGAGACCATGTTTTTTAAAAAGAGTATTCCAGAAATACCTATTTCCTCTGTGCCATTACCAGAACAGGCCACAAAGAGGCACCAGAGACCATGTTTTTAAAGAGTATTCCAGAAATACCTATTTCCTCTGTGCCATTACCAGAACTGGCCACAAAGAGGCACCAGAGACCATGTTTTTAAAAAGAGTATTCCAGAAATACCTATTTCCTCTGTGGTATTACCAGAACTGGCCACTAAGGGGCACCAGAGACCATGCTTTTAAAAAGAGGATTTTGGAAATATCTATTTCCTCTGTGGTATTACCAGAACTGGCCACTAAGGGGCACCAGAGACTATGTTTTTAAAAAGAGTATTCCAGAAATACCTATATCCTCTGTGCCATTACTAGAACTGGCCACAAAGAGGCGCCAGAGACCATGTTTTTAAAAATAGCGTTCACTTTATTTTGTGCATTTCCGCTTTCAACTGCTCTTCCGTGGACACAGGTTCCTCTCCTGTAGAAATTCCAGTGTTCCTAATGCCGCACACCTCCTGAACTGAGCCGGCAACCGCGCTTCTAAAACAAAGGACTTACTTTGGGAACGCGTCGAAGCAGTAAGTCTTCTTTGTCTCCGGGAAAGCCACTCGCATGCCGGAAGTGAGGGGCGAGTGGAGGATGACGGCCGCGCACTCGTAGCGGGAGGCGAGGTCCACCGTGGGTACCGTGCCAATGCTTTGCCCGTACAAGATAATATTCTCCGGACTGATCCCGTATCTGGGAGGCAGGAGAGATGTGAGGGGTGTGTGTGTGAGGATGCATGCATCTCTGTGAATAACTCTAAATTAGAGTTCCCGCGGTAAAATCGGGCGGTCAATAAGCACCAATATAAAAAAATATAAATTGAACTATTTCCGTAAAAACATGATCAGCTCTAACAACCTACCCTTTTCCATCCTGTGATTCCTCCAGACGTTTTGGACCACAGCTCCCAGAATTCTAAGCCTGTATTTCCAATGGCAAAGGACTGTGGGAGTTGTGGTCCAAAACATCTGGAGGGCTGAAGTTTGGACATGCCTGACTTAGGGTGACCCCCCAATAGGGTTCTCCAAGGACCCCGGTATCCACAGCATTAGGTGCCACAGTTCCCCGTAGCTGCGTTTTGAGATTGTTAAAAATAACAAAAGGAAACACACATGCGCATCGAAATAGGTGTTTCCACCGTGTCGTGACCAGAACTGGTCACTAGAGTGCGCCAGAGAACATGCAATGCAATTTTGTTGTTGAAGAATGCTTTGTGTGGTCTCTAGCCCCCTCTGGTGACCAGTTCTGGTCATGACACTGTAGAAATATGTGTTTTTGGAATATATTTTCCCCCCATGCTATGTCTATCTCTCCATCCTGCATAGGACACTGGCTTTTTCATTGCATGACTGGAGGGGGGGGAACCTGTCTGCATCTTAGGCGTTCTATGATTCCCCGCCTGCCCCCTGACTTTACTTATTTCCTTTAGAATTTCTGTTTTTTTTCTCACCTGAAACATTAAATGTGCTTCAAATTATACTTCTAATGTTGTTTCTTTCCTCTAGCTGATAATTCCAGGACGTACAGTTAAGCCGAGAACACATCGCAAAATAACAATTGCGCGTTTGTGCGTCTTAACGGCTTTCCTCTTCGGAAAAGCCACACTGTTATTTATTTCTTTATTGGATTTATATACCGTGCTGTCTAGCCCTAAAGCGACTCTGGGCAGTTTACAATAATAGAAACACGCATGTTATAATCAAAACTGTAACAAATAAATAAATAAAATAGAGAACCAAAAGCAAAAAAAAAAATGCAAATGGATATAAAGTTACCAAGTGTAACAGTGGTGGCAAACCTTCTTCCTTCCAGATGTTTTGGACCACAACTCCCAACAGTCCTTTGCCGTTGGAATCCTGGGAGTTGTGGCCCAAAACATCTGGAGTGCCCCGAAGGTTCGCCAGCACTGGAATATAGCAGAAAATTAATAACGCAGGATAAAATGAAACGGGCAAATGATGGGAAGGAATCAGTCTCCAAACAAACGGACACTTGGGTCAGTTTGGCAAACCCCCCCCGAGGGAGGGGGGTGCACCTCCGCTTACCGTGTTCTCAAGGCCTGCCAAGCGGCGTCGACATCTGAGTAAAGGTTCTTCTCGGAGGGTTTCCCGGTGCTGACGCCGTAGCCGGAGTAGTCGTAGGAGAAGATGTTACAGCTGATGCGGGTGCCCAGGCTGATGTAGAAGCTGCACATTTGGCCCAGGTCGACGGCGTTGCCGTGCGAGAAAAGCACCGTGAACCTGGGGGGGGGGAGAGAGAGAGAGAGAGAGAGAGAGAGAGAGAGAGATGGGGAGTGTGAGGGAGAAGTTCAGAGCAGAACGGTCAGGACGAGGCAAGGGTTGCATATTGGATCCGGTTTAGATCCGGGCACCCAAAGAGAGAAAGTGGAAGTTGGGAGACTGGGACGTCCGGATGATCCGAACGCTCCACCGTCCCGAGTTGAGGGGCTGGGATTTCCCCGCTTCCTTTTTTCCCATGGCGGCTCTTGTTCCGGGCGTCCTGTGAGCCTGCCTTCCTGTCTTTTTTTTTTTTTTTAAACGGGACCACAACTCCGGTAGTGTTTCCCCGAGCAAAGAGTACCTCCTCTGTGGATTACAGCTCTGAAAATTCCCCACCGGGCATGTGTCCTGGCTTCAACAAGATATATACCGCTTCCGAAACGCGATGGGGGCTCAGGGGAATACGTAGTTTAGTGAAGGTCTCTGAATGAACCCCTAGCCTCCTCCTTTCAAGCAAAGCAGGGGCTTTCTAAAATTAAAAAAAACCCCGTCTTTCCCGGATAACTCACCTGGCCCCCGGCACGCACCGGACGTACATGCAGCTGACGCGGTTCCCTCGGCTGCTTTTGGTCACAAACACCTCGATGGTGTCCATCTCCCGCTGCGTGTACTGGAAATCGGCCCGGTCGGTCAGGTGCAGCTTCCAGCGGGTCGCGGCCCCGGTCCGGGGGGAGACGTTCCCGGGGGGATCCGGCTCGGGGACCATGGTGTACGTCGGCTCGGGCGGCAGGAAGGCCAGCTTGGCGGCGATGCGGCCGGGGCAGGGCGGGCAACAGAACAGGCAGCAGAGTTCGCTGACGGAGAGCCCATTCATCGCAGCCAGCGTGTGTGTGTGTGTGTGTGTGTGTATTTGCGTGTGTGTCTGTGTGTGTGTGTGTGTGTGTGTGTGTACGGAAGCGGAGGGGGCAGCCCCAGAGGAGGAGAAGGTCCGTCCCGTTTCAGCTAAACATGTCAGCCTCCCATGAGACGGACAGAGTCTTTATGACATCTCTGGCCGGCACGTGCCGTCAGGGTTTCCCACATTCCGGACTGGGGGGCCGAGCATCCCAGAGTCGCCGTGCGCGCCTGGAACCATCCTACGCGGAACCCTAAAACCAAGAGGAAAGAGGGGGGCGAATGGGGGGGGGAAGAGGACATCATATGAAATCAGAAACAACGGCCATTGGGATCGCCTGAGGTTCAGAGTTCAACAGGGGGCAGAAAACAGGCCCTTTAGATAAGCCTGCACTGTTGCTCTTAGTGTGAGAATTGATATTGAGATGTATATATCGAGAATTGATGTTGAGAGTTCTGTGGCTCTTCTGTCCCCTGTTCGGCCTTTTCCAGGAGAGAAACCCAGCCTGTTGTTAATCTGTGGAACTCTTTGCCCCAGGGTGTGGCGAGGGCGCCCGTAAAGGGGATCAGACCGATTTCGGGAGGAAAAGTCCATCGCGGGTGACAAGCCATGATGGGGAGAGACGCGTGGTCTCCAGGCTTGACAAGAGGGTGCCTCAAAATGCCAGAGGCGGCGGCGGGTGTGTGTGTGTGTCTCTAGTTGTCTCGTGGGAGCCCAGAGGCATCTGGGAGAGGCAGGACGCTGGACTGGATGGTGGGCCCTTGGCTCGTCTTACGCTCTTATGATAGGGGCTCGGGGCTCTGTTCCTGCTACACCCTTCTTCCCTAATCCAGGGCCTCTGGCCATTTTAGAGCCTTTGGATCATTATCAAACCTCACCACCACCCCAAAAAACTCATTAATAGTTTCCCAATTTGGGATTGAGGGACCGTCACCCATCGGACACACCGGTTCTCCACACCTCTCAGCATCCAACACACAGATAGGTCAACACATGGTGGGTAGTGGAGTGGTTTTAGGTTCCTCAGTTCAATGATGATAGATAGATAGATAGATAGATAGATAGATAGATAGATAGATAGATAGATAGATAGATAGATAGATAGATAGATAGATAGATAGATAGATAGATTAGGAAGGAAGAGAAAGATTAGGAAGGAAGAGAAAGATTAGGAAGGAAGAGATAGATAGGTTGGTAGGTAGGTAGGTAGGTAGGTAGATAGATAGATAGATAGATAGATAGATAGATAGATAGATAGATAGATAGATAGATAGATAGATAGCTCAGGGGTTTGAGCATCTGGCTCCAGAGCCAGAGTTTGAGGAGGGTTCAAACCCAACTGCTCAGGGTGTGGGACTACAAATCCCATCCTGTCTGGAAAGCCGACCCGGTTTAACAGCTCGGGGTACGGACCGCAGACCAACCAGCCAGAAGGCGGAGGTTGGTTAATCAAAATTGCTTTTTTCTTTTTCTTTCTGGAAGGGGTTGTCGGCTGTCCGGCTTTTGCCCTCCCCTCTGCCCCAAACCTTTGCACTGAAAGCTCATGGGTGGGAGAGGTCGCACTGAGCTCAATAAATAACCCCCAGTGACATCATAGCTCCTTGACAGCCTGAGAAGAAGGAGGTTGGGGCGCCTCCGTGGCTAGCCTGGATGAATTAAACATTGCCACCGGCCAGCGTGACATCACTCTTCTGGGCCAAGCCCCACAATTCAGGAGGCTGGCTAGATAGATAGATAGATAGATAGATAGATAGATAGATAGATAGATAGATAGATAGATAGATAGATAGATAGATAGATAGATAGATAGATGGAAGGAAGGAAGGAAGGAAGGAAGGAAGGAAGGAAGGAAGGAAGGAAGGAAGGGAAGAGATAGACAGGCAGACAGAGAGATTGGGAAGGAAGAGATAGATAGATAGATAGATAGATAGATAAGGAAGGAAGGAAGGAAGGAAGGAAGGAAGGAAGGAAGGAAGGAAGGAAAGAGATAGATAGACAGCCAGACAGAGAGATTGGGAAGGAAGAGATAGATAGATAGATAGATAGATAGATAGATAGATAGATAGATAGATAGATAGATAGATAGATAGATAGATAGACAGACATGAATTATGGGATAGATAGATAGATAGATAGATAGATAGATAGATAGACAGACAGACATGAATTAAGGGATAGATAGATAGATAGATAGATAGATAGATAGATAGAGATAGATAGATAGATAGATAAGGGAGGAAGAGATAGACAGAGAGAGAGGGGGGGAAGGGAGAGAGAGAGAGAAAGATACACATGGTGCCTCTAGTTGTATCTCCGCAAAAACGGTTCGGTTGGGGTCGCATTCTGGGATACACAGACCCACCGACACGAGGAGGGAGATCAGGGACCCCCCCCCAAAAAAAAGAGAGAGCGGAGGAGACTCCTGCCCAGCTGAAGTCGTCCCTAAGTCTGGGGGGGGGGGTTTAAACAGGCGCGCCACCGGCTACAGAGCGCCGGTCTAACCAAGGAGCAGCCAACCCCAGAAAAATCTTGGCTGGGTTGGTGTGGTGTTTTGTTTGTCCCCCCCACCCCACCCCTCCTCTGCAATGCTGGGAGGCCAAGATCCGAGGGTCGCCGAGAGGCTCGCAAATCCCACACCCCGCCGTGGGCTCGATCCGGGGGGGGGCGGGAATGGGGGGGGGAAGAAGAGCGAGCGAGCGAGGGGGACCCCCCCTAAACGCACCAGGGCGCAAGGCGCAGCGCCTAGCCGGGGGTCCCTTTTTAAAACCACCCCCAAAAGGTGGTTCCTGCTCCCCCCCTCCAGCCTCGACACCCCCACCCACCCCCCACCCCCGGGCTCATTTAGGGGAAGACGATCCCCTCTAACCCCCCCCCCCCAACCCCGAAAAAAATAAAATAAAAAGCATCGTGTCTCACCAAGAAGCGCTGGGGTTGGGAGCCGCAGGGCGCGCGTCTCTCCGGGTCTCTCCAAGGTGTGTGTGTCTGTCTGGTTTCCCCCCCCCCCCACCCCACAAACCCACCCACCCCCTTCTTCTGTCTCTCGGCTCCAGTGCTGGCCAGTGTGCCTCCCCCCCCCCCACACCCCCACCCCCCTCACCCCCCTTCCGTTGGGTTCCTGGATCAGCTGGCCGGCCCCGATCCGCAGCTTTTCCCCCCAACCCGGGGCTGCGCGTGCCAAGGAGGCGTTACTGGCCAGCCGCGGATCCTGCGTTCCGCATTTACGCGCGCCCCCCCCCCCCCCCCGGCCTGCGTCTTGGGCTGGGATGGGGAAGGCAGACGCGTCTCCTCCTCCTCCTCCTCCTCCTCCTCCTCTCGAGGAGGCGGATGTGACCGCAGCGACAGCCAGCCTGGAAGTGACGAGGGGAAAAGCGCAGGAGGAAGGCTGGCCGGGGCCCCCGGGATGAGAGCCCAGGGAGAGATGCCGTCCGGGCCCCTTTTAGAGGATCGCCTTCCTCCTTCGCTTGGCCCCGGGTGCCCTCGGCGCTCCCTCTCTCCTTAAACTCTCTCTATCTTTTTTTTTTGGAAAGGTTGGGTTGCATAAACCAGGACCGGGCTGTTTTATTCCCTGCCATCACGGGTCTCCCCTCCCCTTAAAAAGCCACCCTCCTAGGATGTGCGAAGGAGATGCTCAAAGAAGGGTATGGTGTATATAATTTCAGGCACACACCACGCAGCACACTGGCAAGCATAGATTTGAACCCAGGGCTCATGAGTCCGGAGTCTAGCACTTTCCTAGCTGTTTCATCCACCTCTCTGGACTTTTTTAAGGAGAGGAAGGCATTAAGTGCCCCAGGATGGCTGTGGTTATCTATTCCAGCTAGGCTGTTCTTATCTCCCCCCCCTCTCATAAGAACAGTCCATACTTTCCTGGATCACCTCTGGATCCTTTTTTGAAGACTGGAGTTACATTCACGACCTTCCAGTCATCGGGCACAACGCCTGATTTGAGGGAAAGAGTATATATTTCGGCTAGGACCTCAGCGATTACATCTTTAAGTTCCTTGAGAAACTCGTGGATGGATGCCATCTGGTCCTGGTGATTTGTTAGCATTTAGTTGAACAAGACCTGCAAGGACCTCCTCCCTGGTTATTTCTCTCTGGCTTAATTCTTCCGTTTCCCTCCCTACGAAGATAGGCTCTGTTTTGGACATGTGGTCCCTGTCTTCTTCAGTGAATACTGAAGAAAAGAATTCCTTGAGTCTCTCTGCAATCTCCGTTTCTTCTGTATTAATACCTTGCCTTCCATTATCATCTAATGGTCCATCGGCCTTACATAAGAAGAGCCCTGCTGGATCAGGCCAAAGGCCCATCTAGTCCAGCTTCCTGGACCTCACAGTGGTCCCACCAGATGCCTCTGGGAGTGCATGAGACTAGATCTCTGTTTCCTGATAGTCCACTCCCCTGTCTCTGGCCCTTGAAGGACCCCGGTTTTAAGCCTGGAGAGGACACATCTCCATCATGGCTTGTAACCCGGGATGGAATTTTTCTCCAGAAACCTGTCCAATCCCCTTTTGAAGGCATCCAGGCTAGATGCCATCACCACCTCCTGTGGCAGGGAGTTCCACAGATGAACCACACGCTGGGTTAAAAAAGGGCCTTCTCTCCTTTTCATCTATCTATCTATCTATCTATCTATCTATCTATCTATCTATCTATCTATCTATCTATCTATCTATCTATTGGACTTATATACCGCCTGTCTTCCCTACTCTATCTATCTATCTATCTATCTATCTATCTATCTATCTTCCAAGCATCATTTGCCACGTGTGTGAGGAAATTGCCATTTCACTGACCTGTTTTGGGGTTTCTGTTTTCTCCTGCCACCAGTTTAGGGATGTCTAAACTTCGGCCCTCCTGTCGTTTTTGGACCAGAATTTCCAGAATTCTAAGCTTAGATTGCCAGTGACCAAGGACTGTGGGAGTTGTGGTCCAAAACATCTGGAGGGCCGAAGTTTGCTAGTTACTATGTGCTTGGTGCTTCCCAGAATTCCCTTGCCAGCTGCTTCCCAGGGGGACTCTGGGAGTTGTTGTCCCAAACCATAAATCGGCACACCTCCCCATATCCCTGCTTGATCCTGTGCCTTCCCCCCACGTAAACCGAGGAGGAGGCAGGAGAAAAGTATTATTGATTTGTGAATTTGTTGCGATTTGTGTTGAAACCCTAAACTGGCGATATATCTGGGTTTTTTGAACCCGTATCTTTTTGAAGCGGAGCTCAACACTTGCCTATTTTATGTAAAAAAAAAAGGCATTTTCTTCTCAAGCTATTCCTAGGAAGCATGGACAGAGACAGTGCGTTTGTGTGAATTTGTCAATTCGCTTTGCCCCAAACAAAAATGGTGGCTCCAGTGTCTGGGTCGAAAGCAGAAGGGAGGAGGAGGTGTGTGGAGGCTTAGCGCCAGCAGCAAAGATGGCGGAGCCCGCCTCCATCCCTTTGTAACAGATGGGGAAACGGGACCACCAGGAACAAAGATGGCGCCACCGCAGCGGAAATGAAGGAGCTGTGCGCCAGCAGTAAAGATGCGCAGCCTGCCTCGTTTTCTCCCCCCCCCCTTTAAAAGCTGAGAAATGACCAAGAGCAAAGATGGCGCCGCCGCCATTACAACCGTAATTCCCGGCCTGGACTACAACTCCCAGAGGCTTTTGGGAATTGTAGCCCAGCCTCCCCTTTTAAGGGGGGAAATGAAGGCCAGAAACCAAAATGGCGTCCCCGGCTGGGCAGAAAGGCTTCGTGTCAGGAACCAAGATGGCGCCCGGGAAGGGAGGAAGTAGAGGGGGGGGGAAGAAACACAAGCAGGGCGCGTGCGCAAAGAGGGCGGTCCCTCATGGTGGGGTGGGTCTTTTTCCGGTCCGTAACCGGAAGTGAGGACCCGGAAGTGTGCGGAGGAAGTGGGGGGGGAGGAGGAGAAGAAGAAGAAGAAGAAGAAGAAGAGAAACATGATGGACAAATCAATGAGATAAAAGGAAGAGGAAGAAGGGATGTCGGTGAATTACGCGGCCGGGCTGTCCCCTTACTCGGACAAGGGGAAGTGCGGCCTACCTGAGGTGGGGGGGGGGAAACCACCCCTGTTGCCATGGATACCAGCCCCATAGGGTGGTTGGGGGCTATAAAACCTTCCTTCCTTCTTTCCCCCTAAATGTGTGTGTGTGGGGGGGGAGGGAGGCAGGGAGGTAATTTCTATTATTATTATTATTATTATTATTATCATTATCATTATTATTATTATTATTATTATTATTATTATTATTATTATTATTATTGCTACTACTGCTGCTGCTACTACTAGGCACACTCAATCAAGATCATGGGAACAGTGACTGGTATTTATTTCTTCTTCTTCTTCTTCTTCTTCTTCTTATTATTATTATTATTATTATTATTATTATTATTATTAGTAGTAGTAGTAGTAGTAGTAGTAGTAATTATTATTATTATTATCATCATCATTATCAATGTTCCCATTGATCAAGGCCATCAGATTCCGTGCTTTGTAGAAGAAAGGGACACACACACACACACACACACACACACACACACACACACACAAGGACATTTTCATTCATTTATTTTAACACACACACACACACACACACACACACACACACACACACACACACACACACACACACACACACACACACAGACCTTTTTCACACACACACCTTCCACACACACACACCCCTCACAAAGGATTCCCCATTTCGAAGCAGGCGGGGACGGCCGTGCCCATCGGCGTCTGGCCGATGGGCCCCGTAGTCCAGAACAGCCACCCCCCTCCCGGCAGCGGGAAGCCCAGCAGGGGGGCTGAGAGCCAGTGGGGGAGAGTGGGCAAAATAAAAAAAAATGGGAATGAAATATGAATAGGTAAGAATAGCAATGGTTCCACGGCTAGGTTTGGTTTGCCTTTTGAAATGCTGGGTTTAAGCCTCCCGGGCGTTCTCCTTCCCCCCCCCCCCCCACCCCTCCTGTTCTCTTCACTCAGTTCTTCGACCCGCCGGACGAGCTGGAGAAGAAAACCCTCCGGCTGGCAGACATGATCCGGGAGGCGTCTCACGTGGTGTTCCACACGGGGGCCGGCATCAGCACAGCCTCGGGGATCCCGGACTTCAGGTGAGCGAGGCGTCGCCGGAGAGCAAAGAGTCTGGGCTGGGCTGGGCTGTCACCCAGCCCCCACCACCTTATTAACAGCTGAGATTTGGAAAAGGGAGATTTGGAGGTGAGGCTAAGTTTCCTCCGACCCAACAGCCATCCCGGCGGGACTTTCCCAAACATTGCCTTAAGCCAGGCATGTCCAACCTTCGGCCCTCCTGATGTTTTGGACCACAACTCCCAGAATTCTAAGCTTAGATTGCCCATGACAAGGGACTGTGGGAGTTGTGGTCCAAAACCATCTGGAGGGCTGAAGTTTGGACAGGCCTGCCTTAAGCCGATGAATGCGCAGCTTGCTTAAACTCCGATTGAACAACATAATAATAGGCCGGCAGAGGTGGAAACGATCCTATAGGCCGGTGAGGGCGAACCTTTTAGAGACCGAGGGCTCAAATTGCGATTCAATACCCACTCATGTTTCCTCAACCTTTGAGTCATATAGTAGATCAAGCGTTTTTCCTTGGACACCCCCCCTCCTCCCCAACAACCCTGACACCCATGTTCCTCAAAAGGCAGGGTTGTCGCCTCCAGGGGAGCTGCCAGTGTCTACGAGGCTGATCTGGATTTTCTTTTGCCTTCTCTATCTGTCAAACTAGGCTATGGGTGACACCTTTTTTTAAACTTCTCTGTCTGTCTGTCTGTCTGCCTGTCCCCCACCCCACAGGGGCCCAAACGGCGTATGGACCATGGAAGAGCGGGGCCTGGCTCCCAAGTTCGACACTACATTTGAGAACGCCCGCCCTTCCAAGACCCACATGGCTCTTCTGGGCTTGCAGAGGGCGGGGATCCTGCGGTTCCTGGTGACTCAGAACGTGGACGGTCTCCATGTCCGTTCTGGCTTCCCCCGGTAAGGGGCCTGCCTTCCGCAGCATGGGGGATCCGAAACAAACAAACAAAAATCAGCGCCCCAGTTCTCGCGAACGAGGCCGTTGCCGGTTGGGTGTCTGTTCTTCTTTTTTTCCGGTTGTCAACATGGCTTTACTCCCCCACCCCATTATTACAACGGGAACCCCGTATCCGCAGTTTCACGGAATGCGAAAAATATTAAAAGTGAATGCTCAGAAATACATGTGCCCCATGATGCAGTTCGCAGACTTGGCCACTGGGTGGAGCCGGAGACCATGTTTTGGATAGAGCTGTATCGCTTACCTCCCTGGATATGGGAATCCTACAGTAATACGTCTGTGAAGATTCTCAGTCATCCAGGTTCGTTTAACTGGGAGTTGAGTCATGGCTACTGGACTTCTTTTTTGAGAGATAGAAACGTTTCGCTGTTCATCCAAACAGCTTCATCGGTCTGTTTGGATGAACAGCGAAACGTTTCTATCTCTCAAAAAAGAAGTCCAGTAGCCATGACTCAACTCCCAGTTGAATCCTACAGTATTGTTATGTTTTATGAGGCCACTGATATGCGATCAGTTGCGGGGGCAAACTGTTTCTCCTCCTTTCCCATTTCCTCTTTGGCAGAGACAAGCTGGCGGAGTTGCACGGGAATATGTTTGTGGAAGAATGCACCAAATGTGGCAAGTATGTGCCCCCACCCACCCTGACCATCCCTGCGCCTCTCTGGCTCTCCTTGCTGCCTGAAGGAGATCATCTTTCCCGGAGGGCCCTTCACCTCACGGGTGTGTGTGTGTGTGTCCCCCCTTGTCTGTGTTTACGCTGAAGGCAGTACGTGAGGGACACCGTCGTGGGCACGATGGGGCTGAAGGACCGGGCGACTCTGTGACGTTTCGAAACGAGGGCTATGCAGGTGGGACCGTTTTAAATATATACAGTAGTCCCGGAACAATTCGGAAATTGCGAAGCAAATTTTCCTTTGTGACAAATTCCCATTCCATTAAAAACAGAGTGATCCCATTTTTATATTGTACAGATTTGGATTATGTTACGCTCCCTATCTGCATGTTGTACAAATTTGGGTTATATAAGCCGTATTTATACAAGGGTCCACTGTATATATATATATATATATATATAATTAAACCCCACCCCCTCCTCTCGTCCCCCAAGGCCGCCTTTTTGGGGCAGCTCGCAGCCGAATTATAAACGGTTGCGACCAACCGGAAGCTAGAAAAAGCTTCAGCGAACGCCGACGACAATCTGGAACGTCCTTGTTGGGTTTCGCGGTTCGTCAGCTGCCCTACTGACCTCAACCCCCCCCTCCGGTTTCTTCTTTTGAAGGGGAAAGCTTATGGACACCATCTTAGACTGGGAAGATTCCCTGCCGGATCGGGACCTCAGCCTAGCGAGCGAAGCCAGCAGGTAACCCTCATTCGCAATGGTCTCCCCCTCAACCCTTTCTGTTTTCCTTACTCAAAAAATAGAAATCAAAATCAAAACTTTATTATTACGGTCCATGACCAGCAACAGGACATAAGGTATACTAAATAGTAATAATAGAATATAAAAATCCATCCCCACCCAGATGGAGTGAATTTATAACGACCGGTTGGCCCAATCGTGGCCAGAACCAAATTTTAAAACAGCAGGACTTGGAACTCAATGCCTGGAAGCCTGTGGGATTGTTCACCAAACTGAAAGCCAACGCTTTGGTTTATGGAAGTTACTTTGGTTGGAATTTTCCTCCTTCCGTCCTTCCTTTCCTTCCTTCCTTCCTTCCTTCCTTCCTTCCTTCCTTCCTTCCTTCCTTCCTTCCTTGATTTTTCTAGCCCCTCCGTTGACAACACAAAAGGAAGCAATAATCAAATACGATAAAACACAAGTAAATAGACACGGAACACCAACAGGGAGCCACATTTTAAGATACGTTATGAAATACGTAAAACATTTAGGACGGCGGGAATCACTTTGCGGTTGGATTTTGGCCTAAAAGGCCCTCTCTCTACGTGTGAGGGGCCTGGGTTGCTTGGTGGCTTGGTGGGTTGCTATTTGAAAACACGGTCTCGAAATTGGGAGCCTCCAGAAATGCACGCGTCCCTCTTCCCCTCCTCAGGAAAGCCGACCTTTCCATCACGCTGGGAACCTCCCTCCAGATCAAGCCCAGCGGAGACCTTCCCTTGTTGACCAAGAAGAACGGCGGGAAGCTAGTCATCGTGAACCTGCAGCCCACGAAACACGTGAGTGCGCGCCGGGGACCGGCCCCGGCCTCCTCTAACACTCGCGCAGGGTGCCTCTTTGACACACACAAACACGCAGGGTCACCTTGGATTTAAAATGTTATAGGGAGCCAGCCAGCCATACGGCCCTAGGCATCTCAGCAGGGGATGGCGTCTGGAGCCATCAAAGCAGCAGCCTAAATCTGTGTGTGTGTGTGTGTGTGTGTGTGTGTGTGTGTGAGAGAGAGAGAGAGAGAGAGAGAGAGAGAAGATGCATGGAAGCCAAGGGGTTGAAGCCACTCAATAATTCCAGGTTGGTTCCAGTCTGAAATTTAGGCCAGCCCCCCTGTTTCCAACCATTGTGAACCAAGCTGTTTATTCCTCCCCTCCCCCATCCCCTAATGCTTCAAGCACTCTCTGGGCAGTTCCCCCACCCCCACCCCCACCCATCACCCCCCGCCAGCTGGGTCTTCATTTTACTAACCTCAGAAGGATGGAAGGTTGAGCGAACCTCGAGCCGACGTTCCCGAGGCTGACTGAATCCCAGGCCGCGAGCAGAGTCTTAGCTGCAAGACTGCGGTTGGAACGGCAGAGACTCTGAACGGCTTCACGGAGCAGACGCCAACTGGGGCGTCCTGTAAAGGCGCCAAGTCCTAAGTGTGGATTGACATCAGGCGGTGATGTTTCTCTATTATTATTATTATTATTATTTTGCTCTGCCTCCTTTAAACAAAACTCTAGACCAGGCATGTCCAAACTTTGGCCCTTCCAGATGTTTTAGACCGCAACTCCCACAGTCCTTGGTCATTGGCAATCTAAGCTTAGAATTCTGGGAGTTGCGGTCCAAAACATCTGGAGGGGCCAAAGTTTGGACATGCCTATGCTAGACCGTTTGGGGCTCTTCCATGCACCCCAAAGTGTATATTTATACCATATTAACCCTTCTTTGCTGGGGGGAAAAAAGGCTCTGGCTACTTTAAACAGGAGTGGGGGGGGGAAGACTTCCTGAGAATAGGGTGGCACACCGTACAGATTCAGAAATAGACCAAGGAGGGCAGGGGAAAAGAGCCCCCCCCTAACGTTGCTGTCTCCTTTCAGGACAAGCACGCCGACCTCCGCATCCACGGTTACGTGGACGACGTGATGACGCAGCTGGCCAAGCAGCTCGGGGTGGAGATTCCCCCGTGGACGGGGCCGGTGGTGGTGGAGACGTCGGAGCCCCTCGGCCCCAGACCCGGCGGACGGGGGCCGCTTGGCGCGCAAGGAGGAGCCCGCCTCTCACTGCAACGGCACGGGGGGAAACACGGATCCCGGCACGGCGTCGAAGCAGGAACTCTGCCCTCCGGACACGGACTCCGGCACGGCCAAACGGGTAAAGCGGGAACCGTTGCCGACTTGAGACGTCCTTTACTCCGTGCCCGCGTTCCTTCCCGACACCCGAGGTAGGACTCTGCCGGTCCTTCCCACCCCCCACCCCCCTCGCTGTTTGTACATGACTTTTTTTAAAAAAAGGACTTCGGGGCCGTTGTTTTCTCCGCCTTCATTTGAGAAGTCCCCCCCCCCTTCCACAGAGATATGACCGGCCTCATCCTTGCCGGCTGTTTTGGCACCATCACCGGGGCCGGGAGGAGGATACGTCCAGGCCCTGAGAGGCACCTGTCTGAGGTTAACACACCACAATGCCGGGAGGGCCTCGGGAGACGAGAAATGCTTGAAAGGTGGGGGTGGGGGGCGCCCCACGACCACCACCCCCCATTTGCCCGCCCTCTACAAGCAGGGAACGAGAGAGATTTAAGCAAGGTCCGAGCCGGGTTCTCGCTCGGTTCGCCGAGGCTCCGTTCCCACCCAGAGATAAACCATGGTTCCCTGTCCTCCGAAACAGATCCTGGCCATGTGTGTGTGTGTGAGTGTAGCCTGCGTAATTAAAATTGTAACCGTCCAGAGAGTGCTTGAAGTGTTATGGGGGGGGCGGTATGGAAGCGGAACGCTTCGACTCACGGCGCCTGGCTCTCTCCCCCTGCGTCCCTTCCGCAAACTGGGCCCTCGGATCTTCCAGAGATCCGAACTTGTGGAATGTTTCCGTCTCGCGGGAGGGTCGGTCTTCTAGTCTGTAGACCCTCCAGCGTAACGCCCAGCCCTTCCCGAGGAGCTTTGCGGGGAGAGAGGGGTTTGTGTGTGTGTGTGTGCATTAAAGTGAGGCTTTGGCAGGCCCAGCTGACATCTTCAGCTTGGGATCACCTCTCCCATCTTCCACGAGAACCCCCCCACTTCCACCCCATGAAATCTCTTTTAGATTGGATAAAGCCGGCTCGAACGGTGTCCACGACCATAAAGAAACAGGCAGCTCGGTCTCCTTTGCGCTAATAATATTTAATATTTCCCCAAAGAGTCCATTTCTCTGTACGATGCAAGAGGCTACATCAGTCAGCTACATTATCCCCACTTTTATTTTTTATTTCTTTTACGTTTTTGAGTCTACACCCGACAGAATCAGGCTCCTTCTACTCTGGCCCCGGCTCTGATTTACGCCCAATCTGCAACACCCTCATTTTGTCCCGAGAAAGCCGCGTCCGGTACATGTATTCGCTTCACGCCCGGTTCCAGAAGACCGATTCATCCCCAAAGACCAGGGGAATTTTTTTAAAAAGGGCCCCGTTTTGTACTGCCCTCCCTGGGCCAGGATCCGCACGGGGCTTTTTAAAAAAAGGAAATGCTGTTCCAGTCGCAGAACGACCCCGAGACGGCAGAATAAGGTTTCCAGCCATCAAAAAAAAGGGGGGCTAGGGTCTGTTCCAGCCTATATACAGGCCCTGTATAAGCTATACAAAAGGAATAAGCTAAAGACCTTGGGAAAATGCCCCCCCCCCCGCTGGGTCAGCGAAAGGAATAGAAGAGAAATAAATGCGCAAATGCTGTCATCTCCTGCATTGCGCACCCTCCCCGCCCTCGCTGGAAATAAATCTGTATTTTCCCTCTTTGACAAAATGGAGGGAAAAGCCCTTCCCCCCCCCTGTACTTACTAAGGCACCACCCCGCCCGATTTAAATCCCCCCCGAAACACCCGAAAGTAGTGGCGAGGAGGGAGTCTGCCTTCACAGTTCCTCCGCCGGCTCCAGAATCGCTTTGCCTCCCTGCCCGGCGGGTGCTGTCCATGGCACCGTGGCCAAGCCGGGCCCGGGTGCGAGTCCCTCCAGGGGGATCCCGAGTCCTTCCGGAGAGGCCTCTGTGCCGTTGCGGGCGGCGTCTGCCTCGCGGCGCCTCGAGAACAGGGGGCTCCCGGCCCGTTGGACCGGGGGCTCGCCCGTCCCACCGCCGTGGGTTTCGTGAGCGTATTCCGTCCACACGGGTCTCTTGGCCTCTTCGGCCGGGGAGAAGCTGACCCTGGAGGAGCCGTCGTCGTGGAGGGACCTGGAAAAAACTGGTGGGGAAATAGGGGTGGGGTGGGATGAGGGCTCTGGACAACAGCGGGGCTGTCGGTGCCGCAGCGGGTTTTAGTCCGAACGGCGCAGCACGGACCCCCCCCCAAAGCCTCGGCTCCCGCCTTCAAACCCAGGTGGATGGTGGTTTGACGCTTCGGATGAAAACCCCGAACGAATTGCACGCCACCCCCACCCCCCACCACCCCAAACTCAACCCTGGAACCATCGGCTTCCTTGTATTTCCGACAAGGGGCTCCGATCTCCGCCTAGCGACGGAGCCCCTGCGTATGCGCCGGCCCAGAGGTCTCATCCTTGGGCACTGGGTTGGTCACTCTTAGAAAACGGGAGTCAAGTTCCTCCGGTGGGGGGGGGCTGGCTGGCTGGCTGGCGGTCACTCTTTCGGGAGCTGCCCCCAGCAGCCCCTCCATCCCACCAGACCGCACCTCAGAGCCAAACCCGCCTGCGGCTCCGTCTCGCTTACCTCTCACGGGGACGTAGGCGTCTCCCGTCTCGGCTTTTCGGAAGGCAAAGGGGCTGATGGATGGCAGGACGATCAGAGCAAAGGACAGGACCAAGACCTGATATATATATATATATATGTATATTTAGAGGGGGTTTAGGTTTAGGACAGGCATGCCCAAACTTCGTCCCTCCAGATGGTTTTGGACCGCAACTCCCACAGTCCTTTGCCGCGGGCAGCCTAAGCTTAGGATTCTGGGAGTTGCGGTCCAAAACAGCTGGAAGGCTGAAGTTTGGCCATGCCTGGCTTAGGAAGTGAAATTGTTCCCGGGCGCCCCCGGCTGTGCCTCTCTCGCCCCCTGGAATTGCCTTTCCGAGAGAGAGAGAGGGGTGGTGGTGGTGGAAAAGCTGTCTCTTCCCACCCTTTGAGCCCCCACCGCTCAAAAATAAATAAATAAAAATAAAGCAGCAGCCCCATACCACAACGCAGGTGCCGGTCTGAGCCGTCTTCGTGCTGGACTGCATCACCAAACCCTGGAGTTTCTTCAGCTGCTGCAGCAGGGACCCTGCGGGGGGGGGGGGGGGGGGCCAAAGGAATAGACCGCATCAGAGGGCTCAGGGGGATGCAGGTCGAGTCGTATTTGTGGGGTTGGAAAAGCCCAGTGTGTGTGTGTGTGAATGTTTACAGGCATGGTTATTGCATAAGGGAGGGAAAAAAGAAACGGACATGGGTGGGGGGTTTTTATAAGGAAGTTTAGGCCTCTTTCCTCCTGCTCTATCGCAAAATGAGCTTCCTGAAACAACAGGTATGCTGTTTGTTTTAATCTGAGTTAATGAGTGCAGTCGATTTGGGCATAATAACCCGCAGCATATTTTACCAGCACACACACACACTCAATTGTATCTATAGTTCTTTCCAGCCACCAAACGGGAAGAGGTGGCCCGCAAGAGTGCGCGCACGAGCCGGTCGGGACTTACAGGTTCTGCTTCTCCAGGTGGACCACCTTTCTCTGGAGCTCCTGGTTCTGAGCCGTGCAGGCGGACATCCTGGGAAAGAGACCGTGAGGAGTTGGGCACCCGAGGGAGGGAGAAACGCGCGCGCCCCCCCCCTCCGACACCCCTCGAAAGCATCCCCCGGTCTTTTCAAATGACGGGCCCAACCTGGTAGGGAATGAGGAGGGCTGGGAAGTGAGACGGAGGGACTCATGAACGGAAACCACGACCTGGACTGTGCGAGACCTGAGCTGTGCAGCCCTCCTTCCTCCCTCCCTCCCTTCTTCATCATCCTCTTCCTTCTATTAATCATCAGTTCCTTCCTTTTTCTACCTGTCTAGCTTTATTAGCATCATCCATCCATCCATCGGCCCATCCAATCCTTCAATCTATCCATCATCATCATCATCATCTATCCATTATCCCCTCCCTCCCTTCTTTCTCCTCCTTTCATCATCATCTTCATCCTCCTCTTCACCATCATCATCATCATCATCATCATCATCATCATCTTTCCTTCTGTCCATTATCCCCTCCCTCCCTTCTTTTTCCTCCTTTCATCATCATCTTCATCCTCCTCTTCACCGTCATCATCATCATCATCTTTCCTTCTATCCATTATCCCCTCCCTCCCTTCTTTCTCCTCCTTTCATCATCATCTTCATCCTCCTCTTCACCGTCATCATCATCTTTCCTTCCTTCTTTCTCCTCCTTTCATCATCATCATCATCCTCCTCTTCACCACCATCATCATCATCATCTTTCCTTCTTCTTTCTCCTCCTTTCATCATCATCTTCATCCTCCTTCACCACCATCATCATCATCTTTCCTTCTTCTTTTCCTCCTTTCATCCATCTTCATCCATCATCATCTTTCCTCTATCCATTATCCCCTCCCTCCCTTCTTTCTCCTCCTCCTCTTCATCCTCCTCTTCACGTCATCATCATCATCATCATCTTTCCTTCTTCCATTATCCCCTCCCTCCCTTCTTTCTCTCTCTTTCATCATCATCTTCATCCTCCTCTTCACCATCATCATCATCATCATCATCTTTCCTTCCTTCTTTCTCTCCTCCTTTCATCATCATCTTCATCTCTCTCTTCACCTCATCATTATCCCCTCCTTCCTTCTTTCTCCTCCTTTCATCATCATCATCATCCTCCTCTTCACCTTCATATCATCATCTTTCCTTCCTTCTTTCTCCTCCTTCATCTTCATCTTCCTCCTCCTCTTCACCACCATCATCATCATCATCTTTCCTTCCTTCTTTCTCCTCCTTCTTCATCATCTTCATCCTCCTCTTCACCATCATCATCATCATCATCTTTCCTTCTATCCATTATCCCCTCCCTCCCTTCTTTCTCCTCCTTTCATCATCATCTTTCCTTCATCCTCCTCTTCACCGTCATCATCATCATCATCATCTTTCCTTCTGTCCATTATTCCCCTCCCTCCCTTCTTTCTCCTCCTTTCATCCCTCATCCTCCTTTCACCATCATCCCTTTCCTTCTGTCCATTATCCCCTCCCTCCCTTCTTTCTCCTCCCTTCATCATCATCATCATCATCATCATCATCATCATCATCATCATCATCATGATCTCTCACGGTTCCCTCTTCCAGGGCCGAAGGGAAACCGGGCTCGCTTCCGATTGGTCAGCCGGGCTCCTGGGCGGGGAGCGTTGGGCGCAGCCTCGGCGGAGGGAGGGAGGGAGGGAGGGAGGGAGGGAGGCGGCGAAGGGAGCGGAGTTTTCCCTCCGGTCCGCCTCCGCTCCATTTAAGGCGCGCCGCTCAAAAGCCGCTCGGCCAGTCTCCGCGGGACCTTCGACGGGAGAGGAAAGGGGAGAGGGAAGACTCGAGCGCCGCCGCCGCCGCCGGGCTTAGCGGCGAGGAGCCGCGATCGGCAGAAGAAGAAGAAGGAAAAAGAGCAGGGATGAAGGCAGGAGGCGACGCCGGGGAAAGTGGAGCCGTCGCCGGGCAGCGAAGCGCGAGCGCCCCGGAGGATGAATTGCGTACGGAGCCTTTACGGGATCGAGCTGAAATCACTTTTCCCCAGAGCTGAAATCACTTTTCCCAGAGCTGAAATCACTGCCTAAAGGCTCCGTCGCTACCATCGGAGTTGGCCCTTGGAAGAGAGTGTTTCCCGCGTTTCGCAGGGGGGGGGGGAATGCGAGCGCAAGGGTCGTACCTCCTCTCCAGCCCGTCGACGTACTCCTTTTTCTTCTTGCGGCTCTCCTGGGCGGACTGCTTGTTGCGGATCTTCCGGCGGACTTTCTTGAGCATCCTCTCCTCGTACTGGGTGAAGAAGGGGGAGAGGAAAAAAATCGTTTTCCCCATTCATATGTGTCGTGGAGTTATTTCAACTTAATCGGGTTGGGTAAACACGTCTGAATCAGCACTGATGGGGGGAAAACAAGTGAGGTAGACCATGAGAGTGGCTGAGGGGTTGAAAATGGGAGGTCTCCGTTCCTTTTAGGCCTTCAAGGCAGAAGGAAATGGGTGTCCCAAGAAAGGCTCTGTTTTGTGGCCCTCCTAAACTACCTTTAAGGTGCATTTTGGGTGCATTTGCAGGAGTACAATCGTCCCTGCAATGGTCAGTCCCAAGAGCATGGGAAATGTACCTGCTAGAAACAGCCCTGAGCACAAGGAAGGGCTCATGGACCACACTGGAGTAAGTTCACTGGTGTGGTTGAGGGATGGATATGTTGCTGGGAGGATCTTAATTCCTACTGGGCCTCCCTGCCTGGGAAAGGACCCAAGGCAAATCTTAAAAGGGAATAAGAGTTGAGAGATGAGGAACCCTGTCCATTGTATTGAAAGGAGAGTATTAAAAGAACAATGTGTATGCTATAATTAAACTAAACTGCCCAGAGACTACTTGAAGTGGTACAGGGTGGTATAGAAGCAGGCCACTTTCTTTGCTTTTAAAATACACAAGTTTACTTGGGAGAGAAGTAACTAGTGCAGTCAATGGGGTTGCTTTCCTACTGGAGGCCCCTATAGCACCTGGTATTCCCTGGTGGTCTCCCATCCCCTAACCAGGGCTGCCCCCCTGCTTAGCTTCTGAAATCTGGGGAGATCAGTGCTACTTACTTAGGGCATCTAGCCCACAAATGGTCTGTTGCTCCTCTTAAATGTTGCATAGTTGAGCAGGTAGAAGGGTTTAGGGTCTCAAACCTGATGGGAACATCAGTGGGACCAGTGGTAGGTATAAAGGGCCACTCTGGGGTGGACGTGAGCCTTGCCTTACCTTGGTGAGGGGGAGTTGGGTGGGCAGCGTCACCCCTTCCTTGGCCAGCAGCTTCTTCTCGTCTTCGGTCAGCACCAGGTCCTGACACATCCCGGGGCTTTGCCTCAGGAGGGAGGTGCTCAGGCCCTGCTGATGCCACACAGAAAAGATGGTGGCAAGTGGTGTTATTTGGTTGCATTTTGGGGTGATACCCAGAAACCTAATGTAGACTCTACTTTTAACCTAGTTGCCCCAGAATTATATATAGTATTGGAATCCTGTGCTGACCAGGCCCTACAAAATGCATGCAGTGGTCCTGTCGCCTCTCTTACAGGGTAGTAAACTGATTTGTTACCTTGTTAGAGGAACATTTGAGTTTTTGTCTTACATTAAAACTAGCTGGAACAAAAACTCAGGGCCCATCTCTTGTCCGTCACTGAATGTCGCACCCCTTGGGTCCACTTTTCAAAAGGGTTCTTTTTAAAAAGAATGTGGAGCACTTACTGTGTCACAGTTGCTGGACAGCAACAGGTCCTTGATGGTTAGGCTGCAGGAAGGCGAGTTTGGGGCAGAGGTGGCTAATTCTTGTCTCCCCCCTGGGTAAAACCCCATGTCCCACATATCTGCCAGGAAAGAGCAGGTGAAATGGCGTTAAACCTCCAAAGTGAGACTGGCATTCATGCCTGCAAGCCAGGAAGGGGGTGCCTGCTTTTAAACGGCTTCCACAAATTAATTTCCTCCGTGCTTAACATTGGCAATGCAAAGATCAACTCCAAAATATTGATTATGGACATCACTTTTAGAACCACCTTTCCAAGTCTGGGGTGTTTTGACTATATGGCTTCCACACAACCCTAGAGGCAAAAGACAGCCTGAGACTCACTGTTATCCACCCTTGCATAAAGCTTGAAACAATCAGTTTCCTTTAATATGAAAGGTTGAAGTAGGGCCCCCTATCCACTGATTCACTTGTGCGTTAAGCATCCTGCCCTCTGTATTTATTGTATACAGCAATATGTATTCCTAGGGTGCATTTTTCAGAACCTGCCTCTAGGGAGCCAGATAGTAGACTGTATAGTGGTATACAGTCTGTTGCTTCTGCATTTTGCAGCTGCTGCAGCGGCGTTGGTAGTGATCCCCCACGGATATTGCAGTCCTGTCTGCTTGAAGGCAAGCAGATGTTACTAGATTTACTCAACAATAAGTACTACCCTGCCCGCTGAGTTGCTTTGGATGTGTAATAATTGCGCTGTGAATACTGTAGAGGCATGGCCTTGTAATGCCGTTCCTTCCGGCTGCCTCTGAACCTGCCCATAGGGGAACATGCAGGACTCACTGAAGTCTATGGAGACGTCCATCTCCCTCTGTTCCCCGGCGGGTGGTTTCGGAGCCTGCGGGGTTTGGTAAGCCAGCTCGCCCTGGGAGCTCCCTTCAGAGTGAGCCTGGGGGCTGCGGGTGGGGACGCAGTGGGGAGGGCTGTCCAGCTGGTCGTCGGAGATGCCGCTATCGCTGCCGGATGGGGACCAGGCCGGGGAGTCGGCTGACGACGACTCCGGGATCCCCAGGAGGGAGTTGATAAAGTCTTCATTCTCTTGGTTGCTCATCAGATGCTGTGTGAAACAACCGAAGAAAGCCGGAGGGTAATTTAAACCAGGTTTCCTTCTCTAAGGTTTCTCCAGCGCAGAGCAAAAAGCAGATGACAAATTAATTCTGTGTGAGCTTTAGCTTTTCGGAAAAGCAAAAGCAGATTGTGATCTGAAACAAATCTTAAAAGACATTGCTAGATTATTTTCCTCCATCACCAATATGGTGGTTATATTGGGTGTTTGCTATAAACCCCCTGGAGTTCCTTTGGAAGATGGGCAGTGTATATACAAGTATAAATAAATCATCCCACTCCTGCCCAGATGGAGCAGACCAAGCCATCCATTTACTCACGTTTTCCTCCGGCCCCATCCACGTGGGTCCGGAGGGTCCGAGCTCCACGCTGCGGAGGACCCCATCCTGTCGGTCAAACAGGAGGTCCAGCAACTCCATGCTGTTGAGGCCAGCCGAACAGGTCATGGCTGGGGGCAAAATAGAGATCAAGAAAAGAGCGAGTCCGAGAGAGAAAAACAAGTCCCACCCATCCTGCCATCCTCACTTGCCATCTTCCACCCAAGCCCTGGACTTTGCTCTGGGTTCCTGGCTGAGCTGCGCCACCAGCCGGCTGTCCGATACGGCTCTTGTGAGCAGCGGCCGCACGGACAGCGAGCACAATTAGGTGTGAAAATAAATGCATTTAATCTGTTCGTTCCATTCTGGTCCTCAATGCGATACGGGACACACGCCCACGCCCAGCATCACGATTTCCCACCGCAGTCCATGTGAACTGGTTTGTCCCTGGCCAGAGACTTCTCCAGCATCAACCAGCAAGGAGATGAAAACAGCTCTGCACCTAGGCAGGCCGGTTAAGACTCTGCCCCACTCCGCATCCATCGTCCCCACTGCCTCGGGGCTGACCTTTGCCCTGTTTGCTTTGGGGTTCCCTCGGAGCTGTTCCACGGTCAGCAAGAGAGGGAGAAACCCTAAGTCTATGGATCAGATGGCCCTCCAAGAAGACTCACCCTGGTTCTCCGCGGTGCCGGCCTCTTCCGATCCACTCGCCTCCCAAACAGCTTTCCTTCCAAAATTTAAAAAACTTATTTACATACACACACACACCCTCTGAACCGTCCGGTGGCCCCTTGGCTCCCTCTGGCCAGCGTCCCGCTATGTGGCAAGGTTTTGCTTCCAATGGAGCAAATATCACGTCAGGTGCGGGAGAAAAATCCCTCCCCTCGCCCTGCTTGCCAATGGGAGAAACACGGAGGCAGACAAAGAGGTGCTGGAAGGAGGGGTCGAGGTGCCCCTTTGGGTAACCATTATCTAAATAGCTTGGAGACGGGTGACGGGCCCAGGGGTGCAAAGTCTGCTCTGGGGCTGCCTCACTGTGAACTTTTGCCCACTTTTGAATAATAACCCCGGTGATGTTGTAAGGAGCTGCCCAGGCGAAGCTCAGGCGGGAGCATTTGGTGGGCCGTATCCTCTCCCCCTGAGAGGCAGTCTTCACACAAACCAGGAAGCTGCTCGCCCTTCTTGCGGATGGCCTGGTTTTGAACGGGCAATTGGGAGCCGTTAACTGTGCAAAAGACCTGCTCCTGGCTTATTGATGGAGCTCAGCACCGCTGCTTCTATTTTTGAGCCCCTTTTGCAGATCTGGTGGTTGGGGCGGGGGAGGCACTATCACGACCGACATGTGTTTTATAACATGTTCCTGTGTCACGGGAAAAGAGGTGTGTGGCAAGTACGCAGGAATGTTCCCCCGTGTTACTTGTTCTTATCACGGAGGTGCTCCTGATAAGTTTCTCAGCAAGCCTGGGACTTCCTAGAGAACAATGTGAAAGCCTCTGGACTTGGGGCCGGATCTGATAAAGGGCAGCGGAGAAGGCTTCCCCTTGTCCCTTGGCTAGGAAATTTATTTTGACGGGACCTTAAGACCATCTGAAGAGCAGTTTGACAGTGGAACTCATTGCCTCATGAGCTGGTGAGCTCTGGAGGGTTGTTAACATCTATCTCTCACAGGGGCTTTCCTGGTGGATTTTTCCGGGTTGGGCTGGATGATCTTTAGGGTCCCTTTTGATTCAGTTAGGCTAAGATTTGCTCTACCCTAGACAAGCTGTTCCCCACCAATTCGCCAGCATTAATTGTCCTCGGGCAATTAATAGGTGCATGTCTGGGAGTTAATTGCCAGGGGCTTATGGCGTGACTCAGTGAAAACGGCGCCATCTGCTCTTCCGAGTTGCTCCTTGACCTCACACGCCCAGATCACAAGCTGATTTACTCACCGTTTCTCCAGGAGGGATGTAGGCCACCTGGAAAAACCTGCAGCCGCTTCTCTGTGAACTTTGGATCTCAGACCCAAAAGGGGAAGGAGGGCATTGTGGGAATCCCCGTTACCCCAGATTAAAGCCAGTTTACATCCAAGACACCCAGATGTCGATATACACAGAGTTCCTTTGGCCCAGGAAAGCTCACACTCTAATCAATGGGCCAGTCCTCAGGATTCCACAGAGTTCTTTGAGAGCGATCCTTTTGGAAACAACTTTTCTAGCTAGGAAGAGCTGGGAGTAAATAGTGGCTCCTCCAAAGCGAACCATTAATTTAATGTCTACCCAGCCACGCGGCAACAGTCCATTCCTGATTTTGGCGTGTGCAGTTGTGCCGTGAATCCACTCCAGCGTTTGGTCTGCCCCTTAAGGAGCTATCCAGTGCCGAAATCCTATTCTCCGAAAGGGATTCAGCACCTCGGGGGGGGGGCTCTCGTAAAACGTGGCATGGATCGGTGGCACCCCTGGAATGGGAGTCACCACAAGATACCAGTTCACATGGTGGTGGTTCTGATCTCTCTCTTCTCTGACACCCGGGCACGTGGGTTGTGCATAACGCACACGCCGGCATGTGCAAGCAGGGCAACCGGTTTGCACGCCAGAAGGAGGATGAACAAACGAGAGATGCTTTCTGTTCTTTTCTATTTTTAATTGGATCTCCCCCCCCCCCCCGGAGGCTGCTATGGGGACGGGAGGCGTACGGATTGCTCAGCAGATGGATGGGGGAGCTAAGGGCGACAGAAGAAGGGAGCCAGGGAAAACCAACACAACAGGCACCATCTACGAATGTTTAGGCCTACATTAGCGTTCAAACAATACATTTTAAACGGTGCGCTTCGGCGAGTTTAAAACAATGCGATGATTGGAAAAACCCAGCCGGTGATAAACCCCTATCAAGGGATGCGTTTAAAGCAATTGAATATACTTGATTATTCAAACAATCAGTATGGCATCGGATCTATTGAGATCCTGAATATTATTCTCTTCAGGCAAGCTTTCCCTGAACGATGGGCTACCATGTGTATTTCACATGAATCTATAGGTTCCCATAGACTTTGTGTTTATAACTACAGTGATAGCTTGTATAAAGGAATTAATTCGTTCCAAATAAAATTACGATAAACAAATTTTCCTTTATACAAATTTCCCATAGGAATGCATGGAAAACAGAGTAATCCCTAATCACGACCATTTTTATGTTGTACGGATTCGCCCCATAGACGATCCTGTTAAGCAAATTTCCCCTATCTCCAGATTTTTTAATGTTGTACAGATTTTATGTTATACAAACTGTTATATGAGGGTCCACTGTACTTATAACCCTGTTGCTTTAATGTCATGTTGTCTATTAATGCTGTAAGATGTCCCTCAATTCCTTGTTCTTGTATACTTGAACATCTCTTAATTCTACTGGACTGTCTATTATCCCTCATTACTGTAAGCCACTTTGGGTCCCTTTCCAAGGAGAAAGGCAGGGTAGGAAATACTCTAAAATAAAATAAATGTTCTTTCGAGCCAAATAAATGAATTTCTAAATTTATTTATTTATTTATGGTCAATGCGCACGTTCAAAAGCAGCTGTCAACCCAAGGGAAGCATGACTAAATTGAGGCGATTTCTTGAGGGAAACACTTTGCATAAGCTCAGGAACCCACTTTGGGGTTTTATGGCAGTAGGATGCGATTAAAAAGCTACTTTCCCACTCTATTTAGTTCTCAGAATTCGGAAAAGTGCCTTTTCCTTCCCTACCCCCCACCGGGGGGGGACTACAAAACCCAGAATCCCCCAGCCAGCCCAGGAACGATGGGAACTGTTGTCCTTCAAAAAAAAAGGAGGGGGGAAATCTGCCCTCCCGCCTCTCTTTTCTTTTCGCGCGCCGCCGCGCGCTTCAAATTTCTCCCGCTTTTTTCCCCTCGGTCATCTCTTTTCTGCGCATGCGTCTCTTTGCCTCAGGCGGAGGACATGTTTGTGGTTTACACAAAAAAAAATTAGGCCTCCTCTCGCGATATTTCTGAGAGAAGGCCCCCTCCCTCGCGCGCGCCCGGGAATGAAAGAGCCGACCAATCAGGAGCGGGGACCGCGAACGCGCTTGTCTCCGCCCTCCCTCCGAGAAGCTGACCAACCCTGGGCGGCGGGAGGTTTCGGCGCCTTTCCTCTCCCCCCCCAGCGACAGAGCCGTCCAATGAGCGGCGACGGCCGCGGCCCAATGGGAGGGCTCCGTGGGCGGAGGGCCAATCGGCGGGCGCGGGGCCGGAGCCACGCCCCTTTCCTCCCGGCGGCCCCCTCCCAGTCCCGCCCTGGCCTCTCGCGACGGCGGGTCTCCCTCGCTCCGGGAAGGAGGAAGTAGGCCGCGCGGGAAGCCTCGGCCTCGCGTAGCGCCGCCAGCCGGGCGATGAGGACCCTTGCGCCGCCTTCACCGCCGCCGCCGCCGCCCAGGCCAGCCCCTCGCTGAAGGAGGGGGCCCTTCTTCCTCCTCTTCCTCCTCTTCCTCCTCCTCCTCCCTCCGTTGCTGCTGCGGCTGCCATGCCGGCCAAGAGGAAGCTGGTCCCGCCGGCCCTCAACATCACCCCCACCATCGCCGAAGGGCCCAGCCCCACCGGAGGAGAGGGCGACGGGCCCGAGTGAGTTGGACGGCCCCCCCTTTCTTCCCGGGAGGCAGGGAGGGATCCAAGGGAGACTTCAGGAGGGTTTTTTGGGGGGAGAAAAAAAGTAACGTTAGTAACGTTTCTGGAGGAACGCCCGGAGGAACGGCGTTCCTAAAAGCCTCTGCCCCCGGCGGGGAGGGGGATGGAGGGGAGGGGAGGGGAGCGGCGAGGAGGGTCATGATCCCCGCTTCATCGTTACCAGCGGTAACGGGGCGGGGTAACGCGGAGTAACGGCGTTGAGTAACGAGGCTGAGGAGGAGGAGGAGGCGCGGGAGTGGCCACTGGGGGGAAGCTGTAGCGGTGATGATGGTGGTGGTGGTGATGATGATGATGATGGTGGTAGCAGCAACAACAGGGATGCTGGCAACAATAGTAGTAGTGGTGCACTATAGCAATGATGATGGTGGATGAGCCGCAAGGATGATGTTGTGTAACGAAGAGGAGAAGCCCCCAGGGTCGAAGGGTGATGATGGTGATAGTGCTGCCAGTGGCCTTGGGAAGAGTGGCGTCTGTGGAAGAAGGGTGATGTTAATTGTGCCCGATTGACAACAGCATGGAAGGATGATGGTCTTTTTCGTGTGGTGATGGGGGGGGCAGGAGTATACACCCCCGGGGCGGGTGTGTGTGTGTGGTGGCGGTGATGACAGTAACACCGACAACAATTACAACAACATACAATAACAGAGATGTTTACGTTAATAACAGTAGCAATAGGAACAATAATAATGGTAATGATAACCTAGTAATAGTAATAATAACATACAATAACAGGGATGTTTATAGGAGGGAAGGGAAGGATAACAGAGATGGCATGTAATAATCATGCAGTAATAAACATAATTTAATAACAATTTCTTTACATACTTACAATGCAATGTAATCAAGCGGTGGGGTTAGCCTGTCGTCCTACAAGGACCTTTACAGCTTTATCCTAAGTAGGTGTGCTGTGTGTGTGGGGGGGCTTTGGGGTGATCCTTAACGAGGATCTTTTGGGCATCAAAAGGGGGGGGGTTCCAGGTGTGGGAGGGGCTGGAGGCAGGATGAGGGGCCGTGAGTTATAGGGTGGAAATCAAGCTGCTGATCCCCAGCTTAGGTTAGAGATGTAAAATTCCCCCACAAACTTTTGGGGCAGGGGGTGGAACGGGGTGGGGGGGGGGGGGGAAGAGCTGAGGTTCCCCCCCTTTTTTTTCCTGCCACCCCATATAGGCCTAAAGATTTATTTGTTGTTTTTATTGATCTAAGGAAGAAAACGACCCCGGGGGGGGGTCCTTTTAAAGGAGAAAGGTTGCAGGGTGGAAATATATATTTTTCAGTAAATTGAATTTTCAGTCTTATTGCTGAAAAGGGAACCAAGGTGGCAGACGCCATTAAAAAGGCAATGCTGGCAGCACTAGACTGCTCATTTTCACCCAGATGTCAACGGCAATCTTAGGGGGGGTTAGTGAGAATCCTTGCAATAAAAGAAGAGCAATAATAATAATACTGTTAATCATGGCAGTAATAATAGCAAGGGTAGAAGTAGAGTTATTTTATTATAATTTATCATTATTATTATTGTTGTTATTATTGGTTTTTTTTTATGTGAACTGCCCTGGGTTCCCTTGGGAAATCGGTGCGGTATACAAATATAAACATAAATGAATAAAAGTAGCAGCTATGATGATCAGGTAGGGTTAAAGCTTTTTATATTGATGATATAACAAATGCGGTTCTGGGCTTTGCAAGGAGCGCTGATAGTACTTATCGTCACTTTAACCCAGGCATGTCCACAAACTTTGGCCCTCCTGATGTTTTGGACCACAACTCCCAGAATTCTCCGCTTAGATTTCCAGTGACAAAGGACCGTGGGAGTTGTGGTCCAAAGCATCCGGAGAGCCGAAGTTTGGACAGGCCTGCTTTTAACGGCACGTGGTCGCAAGGACAACGGTCTACTACCGGTGGCAGTGGCTATGACAGCAGCGGCGGGGGCCGGACTCTGGAGACCCTCTTTTTAAGCAGAAAGGTGGGGTCGAGAACGTGTTTTAAACAACGTAAATGGATTTATTAACTTTCTCTTTTAAAGAACGGGTGCTAATGCGTGGGCAAAGCTTGTTGAGGAGACTTGCAGCGGCGTCCGTAGGGAAAAAGGAGGTCCAGTCATCGCCTGGCCGTGTTAGGCACATTTGTAAGAGCGGTGAGGACACGGGGAGGATGATGTCTCCGGGGGGGGGGGGGGTGGAAAGAGGAAATGGAGGAGAGGGTGAGGTTTGGGGGCAGAGACAGGTTTGAAAGGTGGTCCTTGACCTTGAGGTAAGAGTGGCGGCTGCTCCGTCTTATTTATTTATTATATTCTGTATATACTCGAATATAAGCCTAGTTTTTCAGCCCTAATTTTGGGCTGAAAAAAGGGGTCCTCGGCTTATATGCGGGTCAATCCTTTTAGCCCCTGAGGCAAGTTTGGGTCGGTGGCTAAAAGTCATTTTAAACATTGTGCGCCACTTCTACTGACCACCCCCCCATGTAAAAGACTTTTTAAAAAGTCATTTTAAAAACAATGTTGAAAATGACTTTTAGCCACCAACTCAAGCACTTGCCTCGGTGGCTAAAAGTCCTTTTAAAACACACCCACACACACACCCAGCTCACAAAGGAGGAGTTGCCAGGCCCTGCTGCATTTCCCCACCCTAGGCTTATACTTGAGTCAATAAATTTTCCCAATTTTTTGGGTTTAAATTAGGGGCCCCGACTTATACTCAGGTCGACTTATACTCGAGTATATACGGTATATTTTTATACCGCCCGTCTTCCTAGAGGAACTCTGGGCAGTTAACAACGGCAGTAAAGGAGAACAAATATCGAACGCGCCGTACCAACAAACAGCAGAAGGAAAATAAAGTAAGATAAAAAAAATAAATAGGGCAAAAACGATTGGCAAAATGGCAGCACAGAATTAGGAAGAAAAAAAAGGAACTAAAAAATTAGGAAGGGGGGGTGGAGCCGTAACATGCATACCTGAAACAGCCGTTGCAAGTATGGACCCCAGGAGTAACAACAGTAATGCATCTTTGTGGGTTTTGCGCGACGTTAATAGCCATTTTGTTTTGGAGGGTGTGTGTGTGTGTCTCACCTTTGGCAGTCGTCGGAACCGTTCTAGCCTAAGATGGAAAACAACGGTAGGGACGCAAGGAGCGCTTACAGAAACCGGGTTCTTTATTCTTATCCCTCTCTGCGTTTGTGACACACACCCACACACACACCCCGTGGGCCGCTGACCTTCCTGGCGAGCTGTCTACAGGTCTCCCAGACACGACAGCCCTATGAGGTAGGGCGGGCGAAGGATGGGGCTGGCCGAAACTCAGCCGGGGGTGGGGGGGTGGGGAGCTTCACTGCGGAAAAAGATATTGGAAGGTGGACCTCTGGAGTCCCCGTCAATTAAGGCCACCTGACGGCTGCTTCCCCTGTTCTCTCTCTCTCTCTCTCTCTCTCTCTCTCCTGCTCCGACCACTGTACCACACTGTTCCTCCGTTTTGTTTTGGCAGAACGGGGTGGGGGGGTGGGACACATACACACACAGAGAGAGAGAGAGAGAACAGTTGCCAACGGGTGCGTTGAGCGGAGGAGGGACGCTGGTCGCGTGCTGTGCGAACACGACAACCCCCCCTCCCCGGCTGGAATTATGTAAAGCTTTGCCGTCTGTTGCCATGAGGACGCCGTGAGTAATCGGCCGTAGGTGGGTGTCGAGTGTGTGTGTGGGGGGAGCCAGCGAAGTGTGTGTGTGTGTGTGTTTGGTGGGGACCGAGGCAGTGAATCTCGGAGGGGGACGCATAGAGAAAGTGCCAGCGTTTTGCAGCCGGGGGGGGGGACACTTGAGGGTGGCCTCCGTGTGCCTGGCAAGAGGCCCCAGCGAGGAAATGCAGGGTCCCCTCGTCCTGGAGGAGGTGGGGGGAGGCTTTGAGCCCCCCCCTTCATCATTGTCCTTCAGGGTGCCACCCTGAAGGAGCGTTGACGACGGAAATCTAATTTCATCCTGATTTTCCATCTCCAGTTTTTCCTCCTCCAGAGAAGCTCGGCTCTCTTCCATGCGCTCCCTTCGCCCTCCTCTTCCTCATCATCCCAGCCGCCTGGTTCCGGCTGTCCCGGCTGGAGAATTGTCTGCTCCCTCTTATATATATAAAAATTATAATATTCCTTTTGTGGTGTCCGGTATCCCGAGAAAGCTCAGAAGCCTTTCCGTCCCGCCCAGGATTGTAGGGGTGGGGAGAACGGTGAACTCGTGGTCTCATGGACCGAACTCGGCACCCCGCGCGCGGGGCCAAGAGAGAGGCAAGAAAGGAGGACCAGGGTGGGGTATCGTGGCCAAACCAGGAGACTGAGCCGCAGTCTGGCGTGGAGGCTCACTAGGCGCGTGGAGGCTCCGATCCGGTTGCGGTGCAAACATCCAAGTCTGGGGGACCGGGGGGGGAACCTTTTGGGAAGGGGCTGGTGGGGGGGGGCAGGCGCCAGGGAGACGCAAAGAGGGTCTCCCCCGGGTCCCGGCCGGTCTGTCTCCGTATGCATTCGCTTGGCGGGAGGCGGTAGCAGCACCCGGAATCCGGCGCAGGTCCCCTCTCCGGGTTTCGTTTTGGATTTTAATCGACAGAGAGCGAAGGAGCAGTCCGTGCGGAGGGAGGGGGCTGGGTTGGCTTCGGCCCACGAGGAAAAGGCGGGCCAATTCGAGCCAGTCTCGAGAGAGATGGACGTTAGTGAAGGAAGAGCCGGGGAGAGAGGTGGATTCGGGCTGGTGGGGCGGTCAGGGATTTTTTCACGGTGAAATAATTCCTGGGAGGCGGCAGGAAGTTAAAATTCCGGATTGTAACAGTGTTCTACGCGGTGGACCCTTGCCAAGGAGGCCTGGTTTTTTTGGGGGGGGGGAAGCAATTGAGCACGGGGCTCCCGGCCGGCCCTCTGATTCTCCCCCCACTGCCCCTTTTTCTCACCCCCTCCCCAAATCCCAGGGCGCATCTGGTGGACCTCCAGAAGAAACTGGAAGAGCTGGAGTTAGACGAGCAACAGAAGAAGCGCCTGGAGGCCTTCCTCACCCAGAAGGCCAAAGTCGGGGAGCTGAAGGACGATGATTTCGAGCGGATTTCGGAACTCGGCGCCGGCAACGGCGGGGTGGTCACCAAAGTCCAGCACAAACCCTCAGGGCTCATCATGGCGCGGAAGGTGAGGAAGGGGGTGGCGGCGGCTCAGGTGAAGAAAAACTGGGGTGGTGTACTTGGCTTTGTGGGGGGGGAGGGCGTCCACCCCACTCTTCCCTAGAGGCGTCCAGAAGGGACTGGACCCCCCGGACCAAGGTTGGGGAGGCTTCAAATTGCAAGGTGGCCACTTGCGGGAAAGCCGGGGAAATTGGCCAGGGAAAGTCAAGGAAACTGTGCTTAAAATATATTCCAGCAGTGGATTTTTTTATTTATTTAAAGCCTGCTTCTGGCAGAGTCGGATCTGTTCTTGGGGACGACTGGAGTGTGAGAAGTAGAAGAAGGCTGGCAGAGCCGGGGAAACGGACAACTGTTAGGGCCACGGGAAGGGGGGGGAAATAATAATTTTAGTGCTTTCCCCCCTCCACCGTCGATTTGTCTGAGCCTTGGGCCGCTCCTCCGTTACGAGGAAAGGAAACCCCCCAGGGACATCCCCAGGGGTGTCTTCTCTGTGTAGCCTCCGTCCTTTGACCCTGCTTCTCTTCTCACGTCCCCTTTCCAACCCCGCCGCCGCCGCCTCGCTCTGCAGCTGATTCACCTGGAGATCAAGCCGGCCATTCGCAACCAGATCATCCGGGAGCTGCAGGTTCTCCACGAGTGCAACTCGCCCTACATCGTGGGCTTTTACGGGGCCTTCTACAGCGACGGAGAAATCAGCATTTGCATGGAGCACATGGTGAGGCTGGCCAGGGACAGACTCCTCTCTCTCTCTCTCTCTCTCTCTCTCTCTCTCTCTCTCTCTCTCTCTCTCTCTCTCTCTCTCTCTCTCTCTCTCTCTCTCTGTGTCCCTCTCTCTTTATCTCAAGATGTGGGGCGTTTCCTCTGTTTTTCTTCCTTTGTCTCCCGTTGGGTGCAGGCGGTGCCCTGTCAGTCCAGGGCTACTGTCAGGCCATGATGTGTGTGGTGGTGATGATGATGATGATGTGTGTGCTCTTGTTAATTTTCAGGACGGAGGCTCCCTCGACCAGGTTTTGAAAGAAGCTAAGCGGATCCCGGAAGAAATCTTAGGGAAAGTCAGCATTGCGGTAAGGATGTGTCAGCCACCTTTTTCTTCTTAAGAGGGGGAAATAGAGGCCGGGTCGGATACGAGAAGGAGAATCCTTGGTGATTGTTTCCCCCCCCCCCCCCCACGTCTCTTTTCTCCTTGTCCCTCCTGCTAGGTTTTGCGCGGCTTGGCTTACTTACGAGAGAAGCACCAAATCATGCACAGAGGTGAGCGAGCGTGGCGTGGCATTGGGGGGGGGGGAACGGTTTGATGCCGGTTCTGCACTGCCCCTTCCCACGCTGCTCCTGTGCGTGCAGGCAAGGCAAAGTGGCGGGGGGGGGGAGAGAGACGCCTTTTTGAGATCCCGAGGGCTTGAGAAACCCCAGAAGCGTCGCGAGAAAGCCAGTGGAAAAGAATCGGGTCCTTGGCACTAGTTCATGAGGACTAGGAGCATGGGTGTTTTTGCGTTGGTCTCCCTTGGAAGCCGGTGGCGATTTCCACCTGTCCCTATTTAAGCCGGGCTTCTGTTTTAGGGACGAGACAGAGCCCCCGCCTTGCCAAACCTCACGTTTTCCTCTCCCACCTCCGTTTCCAGACGTGAAGCCTTCGAACATTTTGGTGAATTCCCGGGGGGAGATCAAACTTTGCGACTTCGGGGTGAGCGGCCAGCTGATCGACTCCATGGCGAATTCCTTCGTGGGCACCCGATCCTATATGTCGGTAAATCTCTCCCCCCCCCTCCCGTGTCCCCAGCTGGCGTCGCTGTTTCGGTGGCGGGGGGGGGGCTTTCCTCATGTGTGTCTGGCAAAGAGGCACCTGGGGGGGATATGATTGAGACGTACAAACTAATGTAGGACATGAGTCGAGCGGAGAGAGGGACCCTCTTCTCCCTCTCACAAAATACCGGAACTAGGGGGACATCCACTCAAACTGAGGCTTGGGAGAGTTAGAACAGGCAAAAGAAAGTTTTTTTTTAACCCAGTGTGGTGTTAGTCTGTGGAACTCCCTACAACAGGAGGTGGTGATGGCATCTGGCCTGGATGCCTTCAAAAGGGGATTGGACAGATTCCTGGAGGGAAAGTCCATCCCAGGTGACAAACCATGATGGAGATGTGTGTCATCTCCAGGCTTAAAACCAGGGTCCTTCAAGGGCCAGATGCAGGGGAGTGGGATCAGGAGACAGAGATCTAGTCTCGTGCGCTCCCACAGGCATCTAGTGGGGCCACTGTGAGATCCAAGAAGCTGGGCCAGATGGGCCTTTGGCCTGATCCAGCAGGGCTCTTCTTAGGTTCTTATGTTCAGGGTCCTTCAAGGGCCAGAGGCAGGGGAGTGGACTATCAGGAGACAGAGATCTTGTCTCATGTGCTCCCGGATGTATTTGATGGATCCAACTGTGAGATATACAGGAAGCTGGACGAGATGGGCCCTTCTTGGCCTGATCCAGCATGATGGCTCTCCTTATGTTCTCATACCTCGCAGCCGGAGCGCCTGCAAGGGACTCACTACTCGGTCCAGTCCGATATCTGGAGCATGGGTCTCTCTCTGGTGGAACTCTCCATCGGGAGGTACCCCATCCCGCCGCCGGACGCCAAGGAGCTGGAAGCGATTTTTGGCCGGCCCGTGGTGGACGGAGCAGAAGCGGAACCTTACAGCATCTCTCCGCGGCCCAGGCCGCCCGGCCGCCCGGTCAGCGGTAAGGGCTCGGCCAGGAGGGGGTTGCGTTTCAGAAGGAATTAACCGAACCCTCCGTGAGTCGGTGGGTGGGATCAGGCGGGTGTGTGCTTTTTGTATCCTTATGGCTCCTCATTCCCCCATTTTCTCCCTGTTCTTTTGGCGGCACAGGCCACGGAATCGACAGCCGGCCGGCCATGGCGATCTTCGAACTGCTGGACTACATTGTGAATGAGGTGGGTTTTCCGTCCTGTTCTCCTTGCCTGTTTTTTTTTTTTCAAGGCATCATGTTAATTTCTTTTTTACTTTTTTTTAAAAAAGGTTTTCTTCCCTGTTTGAAGAGCCAGTGGATTTCTGGAGGAAAATTATGATTATTTTGTTGTCTGCTATTCCTTGTGAACCGCACTGCGTTCCCGTCTGGGAAAATCTGGCAGTGTGTAAATATAAAAATAAGTAGGATGGATGGATGGATGGATGGATGGATGGATAGATAGATAGATAGATAGATAGATAGATAGATAGATAGATAGATAGATAGATAGATAGATAGATAGATAGATAGATAGATAGATAGATAGATAGATAGAAGAAAAGTTCTGGAGAACTTTCTAAAACTTAGAAGCCATTATATTCCCCCCCCCAAAAAGCCAGATAGATAGATAGATAGATGAGTGGGTGGGTGGATGGATGGATGGATGGATGGATGGGTTAAATAAAATGCTGCTATCTGAAAGATTTTAAGCGCAGATGAGACCCCGACTGGGAGGCGGGTGGCACAGGGTATGTTGGATCGTTTTTTGTCCCGTCACGATTAGTTTCTTTTCGTCTTCGTGCCACCCATTTTTGTTTTTATATTTCGCAGGGGAAGTTTTAAAAACAAAATAAAAAATAAGTTTTTTTGTTTTTTTTTAAAAAACCTGTTTCTTCCCTTTTCCGCCCTCTCCAGCCGCCTCCAAAGCTGCCCTGTGGAGTTTTCACTCAAGACTTCCAGGAATTTGTCAACAAATGGTAAGGGGTTTGCCTGGATCCACAAGAAAGGGGGGGGTTTTTTTCCAGATCGGGGCTCCTGTGTGTATGTGTGCGTGTGGGCGCTCGCGCAGGGGAGAGTATCTGCGTGAAGGAGCAGAGCTGGTTTGACTGCCTGCGAGAGGGAACAGGCCGGCGTCGGCTAACCCGTCCCGCTTTTCTCTTTCCGGCCAGCTTAATTAAGAACCCTGCCGAGCGGGCTGATCTCAAGATGCTGATGGTAAGTCGACGTCCCGGCTCCCTCGCCAGCTTGCAGCGCCGAGTGACCGCTCGAAACCTCGGTCCTGTCTTTTTGCTCTCAAACCCGGGGCAGGCAGCTGGAAGATCCAGCTTGGGGCCTCTCACATTTCCTCCACCTCTCTCCCTGCCCCCACCCCCATGCAGGAAACCCACAGTTAAAAGCTTTTTAGAAAGAGGGCCGTCCTCCCTCTGTTTAACAAATGCCCTCCCACCTCCACTTCCGAGGGAGACCATTAGGATTTTGCCCTGTTCCTTATCGTTTAAGATAAGCTCGTTGGGTCTTAGCAACAGAGATCCTGCAAGCCGAAATGCGCCCCCCCAAAAAAACCCCACAGGGCCCGGGGGTACCCCATCCTTTGCTGTCTAGACCCCCAGATTTTAACTGTGGGTCTCCCATGGGCCGATACGGTAGCCACCTGCATGTGTGTTACGCGCTTATGTGCCCGTAGAAGGTCCTGTAAGGAACTGCAAAAAGAGAGAGAGAGAGAGAGAGACGACTACCTGATGGTGGAAATCGGACACCGCTTCGCACGATTCAGATCAGTACAGTCTCCCTGGCCCCTTATCCTCCCAGGGCCAAGAGAAATAAACCCTGGCGTTTTTGAGAAACTTTTCCAGCCCCCCACCACCACCCCACCACCCTTGCTAGGAAAAGCCACGATTCAGCTCGTTCGGATCCCTGGGCCGAGACCGCGGGAGGGCTCGGGAGTCTCTTTCGCCGAGGTCCGTGAGCACCTTGAGGGCGGCGGCGGTTTCGGCAAGACAAGGAAGCATGAGATTGAGAAGCACCCAATATTTCTAAACCGGGGCCTGCTTTGGGTGCGTGCGGGGCTCCAAGGGGTCTGTGGGCTTTTTCCAGAGCCCTCTTCATAAGAACATAAGAGCAGCCCCTGCTGGATCAGGCCAAGAAGGGCCCATCGAGTCCACCTTCCTATATATCTCACAGTGGCCCCACCAGATGCGTCCGGGAGCGCACGAGACTATAGATCTGTCTCCTGATAGTCCACTCCCCCCTGCCTCTGGCCCTTGAAGTATCCCACTTTTTTAAAGCCTGGAGATGACACCTCTCCCCATCATGGTTTGTCACCTGGGATGATGGACTTTTCCTCCAGGAATGGGTCCCATCCCCTTTGGAAGGCATCCAGGCCAGAGGCCATCCCCACATCTGTTTACGAGGAAACACCCTGTGCGCAAGGCAGGAGCCTACACCTGGCAGGTGGCGGTCCCCTTTTCTCTTGAGGGCTTCCGGCAAGCGAAGCGCTCCCCCCACCACCTACCCCCTTCAAGGCCACGGGTCCCGTCGGCCTACCGCTCTCGCAGTTAGGATGTTTTCCCCTTGATATTCAGCCGGTACCTGGCACTTCCTGTCCCTCGAGCCCATACTCAAGAGCGGATCCCGCCTGTCCCTCTGCCGGGCAGCCTCTTCCAAGTCTTAGAAGCATCTTGCGTCGTCGCTCTCTGTTCGTAAAAGCGTTCAGACCGCTTTCCCCCCATTGCGCGCCCCTCCCCTTCCGTCTGCGTCCTTTGCTTTCGAGATCAAACGGCCGGCCTCCGCTCCCCAGGACACCCGAGTTCCAGAATGGCTTTATTGCTTCCTGTTTGCGCTTGCTCGCCTTCTCCTCCGCCACGTATTCCGGGGTCGCCCGCCGGCCTGCCCGCCCACCGCGGTAACCCTTTCTTCTCTCTCCTTGTTGTTTCCCTCCCTCCCTTCGACTCCCCCCCCCCCCGGTCGCAGAATCACGCCTTCATCAAGCGCTCCGAGATGCAGGCCGTGGATTTTGTCGGCTGGTTGTGCAAGACGCTGCGGATGAACCAGCCCGGCACCCCGACCCGGACGGCCGTCTGACCTGCCGAGCCAAACTGCCTTCAACTTCTTAGGGGTCGTTCCCCCCCACCCCCCACCCCCACTGCCCTGTCCCTACACAAACACTCCCTCCTCCTCCTCCTCCTCCCTCCAGATCCTCCCCTTTTTGTGCACCTGCTTCTCGGCAGATCGGTGTGTTGCCCTTTCGGGCGGAAAAGGCAGAGACCACCGCTTTCCCCCGCCCACCTTTGGCTCTGGAAAGGAAAAGGCAGGGCCGTGGTTTGAAGAGGAGGAAGAGGAGGAGAAGACGACGACGAGAAAGCACCACCCCGTCTCCCGGCAGTGAAGAACCGAGATGGCGCTTCCTCCCTGCGGTGTTCCTCCTTTGTCGCTTGGTTTCATTTCTCCTCTTGCGGGCCCAGCGAGGGGAGGCGTGCTTTGGAGCCTCTGACTCGTGGCTGGGGATGGGGCAGGGTGCCTGGCTTTTCGGAGGGTCCCCGTGTCATATTTTTCTTCCTTTTTTGTTATGTATTGTTTTTTTTGGGGGGGGGCACAGCCTTGGCTGCAGCAGGAGGAGCAGAAACCTCTCATCCACCTGCACCTGCGAGCCAGAAATCGGGGGCAAGAAGGCAGAGTGGGCAGAGACACAGGCGGAGTCGGTCTTTCCTCCACCCTTTACTGCAAAGTTAGCGAGTGATTGAGGGCGAAGGAGCCGCCGGGTTTGGGTCATAAGCTGTCCGCCGCGGTTTCTGTCTGACCGACCCCTGCGTCAGGAAAATTGAGCCTCGGGTCAGAAGCGAAGGTTTGGAGGCGTGGAGGTTTCAAGCGACCGCCTTTCCAAAATCCCTGGCCGAGACCCCCTCGTCGGACGCCGCGGGCCTTCCCGCTGTGGCCGCCGACGGGTTTTATCTCTCAAGGTCCCTGGTGCCGCTTCTTCTACTCCGGCCTGCCTTCTTCCCAGTCGTCTCTTTTTGGTTTTAATTTTATTTTCTTTCCTCCTCCTCCTGATGAATTCAAATTTTGGCCGTTTTCCTTGAGGAGTCTTTCCAACACTACAGGAGGCCTCGGCCCGGCCCGGTTCGGACGGAGGCGTGAGGGGGGGGAACCGATGAGAACGGGGAGAAGACGCCGAACCCTGCGGCGGCCGGCGGCTGATGCTTCTGCTCCCGGCCTTCCGTGGGCTCGTTCGGCTGGAATAAAGAAGCCCGACGGAGTGACCAAGATGGACCGCCGTCTGTCTCAGGAGGCTAGAAATGCCCTTCTTTCTCCCTGTCTTCGGCTCGCCTCCCGCAAATTCTTCCGTCTCTTTTTTGGCCACGGCCGTTCGGACGAAAAACCGAGCTTTTTTGGGGGGGTGGAGTGCCTTCCCAAAAGGTTTCCCCCCTCTTCCCTGCCTTTGGCGGTTGAACCCCTAACCCCACGGACGTGGGTCAGTGTTTTTAAGGCCTGAACGCGCCCGGGTTCGAGCGATCTTTCGAATGGCTGTCCGGCCGGTTCTTTGGGGAGAGGGAGGCAATCCCTCTGGTCTGCCTCCTCCTTTTCAGTGCTGCTTCATTTGTCCCCAAAGACGAACAAATGCTTCTGTTTGGATTTTCTCCATCCCTTCCCCCTTCCCTCCCCGATGGTCGCCCACCTCCAGTCTTAGCCATCCCACCCCGAGCAAAGCGGTTGTGGGGGTATCAGTCAGTTTCTCCGGCAGCATCCCGGTTGGCGGCGATTGAAAGAAAACCAACACGACACCCTCCGAAAGGGGCCTTTTTTAAAAAACCCAAGAACGCTGCCCGGCTCCAGTCCCGGCCACAAGTCAGGAGGCGTATAAATAAAACCCCAAAGAAGCCGTTAAGAGAAGCCGCTCTTTCTGTCGCCGTGGATTGTGCTTCAGTTGTCCCCGGTGTTGGCAAAAAAAGTACTAACGAAACATAACAGGATCGTGCTCTTCATTTTTATTCTTATTTTTTAAAAGCAGTCCCAAGCGAAACTCCCCACGCCGATCCGAAACCGGCCCTCGGCGGGGCTCTGCTTTTGAACGCGGGCGGTCGCGCAACCTCTCGGGACGTCCCAACGACGTTTTGCGGTTCTCACTTTCGTCGCCTCCGCGGAGATGTCCGAGCCTGTTGGGGCGTTTCGTACGGCAGCGAGAGGGGAAGAAACGGAGTCTACCTTTTTTTCCCAACCCCCCCCCCCAAAAAAAAAACCTTTGCCAGGCGGCCGGAGAGGCCCTGCGAATGATTCCTTTGCCGACCGAGAGCAAATAATTGTGATTTCTTAAAAAAAAAAAATGAAAGTCTTCGGAAATCAAGAGCCTTAGAAAGATCCTTTAAAGACTTGTCAGGATCGGAGGGTCCTGGCCTCGGTGGTGGTGGTTTCTTGGATCTTGAACCCGTGCCCAAGGGGTGCCTCAAACGGGGAGGGGGGGAGAGAACCCCTCTGGATTTGAATGTAGGAGATATCCAGTGCTTTGGGTTCGAACCGCGGCCCGCGAACCGGCGCGAACGAATTCGCATTTTTCCTCTTTCTCTCGCAACCTTAACGCATCTCCGAACCGCGAGGCTTTGGGGGCAGGTTTGGTTATGTGTGTGTGTGTGTGTGTGTGTGTGTGTGGGCTGGTGTTTGTTGTTTTTTTTTGCCTGGGGGGGATGTATTTTACGTTAGCGTTGCCTCTATTTAAAGATTTTTAAGAGATTATCGTGGAAAAAACAAAAAAAAGTTCTCTAGTTCTGAGGGTTTCTGTTCCTGTCCCTGGATATGTTTTGCTTTCTTTCTCTCCTTCCACTGGTTTATGGGTGTGCGTGTGCTTAAAAATAAGAATGTTGAGCATTTTTGACGGTGCAATTTCTTTTTCTTTTATTTTTTAAAGAAACTCCATATTTTCATCACGGGGAGAAAATAAATAAATAAATGGCACTTTACATTTAAAAGACCTGTGGTTTCTTCTCATTCTTTTTTTAAAAAAATGACTTATTTCTCAGGGGTGGGGGGTGGAGGGACAAACGGTCCCCACATTTCTGTCGGATTTGGGGAAACCGTTCGGCTGCCGTTCGGCATTTCGCCGAGCCGAGCCCTTCGGCGCGAAAGCAAAGGTGGCGAAATCGGTTCGCTCCGGCCGGTGAGGGGGATTTCCCCTACAAAATCCCGGATTTTTATCGTGTTTTCTGGAGGGTTCCGGGTGCAAGGGGAATTCACACACCCCCCCCCCCCGGCAGAATTGGGTTAGGGTTAGGATCTTTGATTTCCGGATGGCATCACCTCTAGCGGTTCTGGAAGATTCGGGTGAAGGAACTACCTCTTTCGGGGTTTCTCCTTTCCGGCGGTCATACGTTCGTAAAATCTTTCGGAGCAGAGACCGGTGTGAGTCGGTGGCTGCGGAACGGACGGCTCGCCGTTTTTTAATCGCCGGACGATCCGGCCAGCAGGTAATCGGAGGGCCGGATTGACAAACGAACCACACACACACACACACACACACACACATATACCCCGGATAATTAATAGGCATGACCCTGGCCACGAAAAATAATGCGTGGCATTTCCTCGAAGTTCCACGTGAAATTCCCCGCCTGGGTGTCCCACTTCTGCTCTCAAGGCTTTAGCTGGCTTTCAACACCCCCCCCCAAAAAAAAAAACTGCTTTATATGAAGAATAAAGAGCGAATATCAAAACCCACCCTTGTAGAATATAAGAATTATATGATGAGAAAGATGTTTGGTTTTTAAATTTTTTTTATTTTTAAGAATAGGGAGGCCTACCTTGCAAGACTGTTGGATAGATTACAGCGTGGAGGCAGTCAGGATGCTAGCCAGCAACAACCAAAGCCCCTCCACCCTGAGTAACTGGACTTTCAACAAGGTACTTTTTATAAACCGTTCTTTTTCTGCCATTAATGGAGGTGTAACTAAGTTACTTTACCATTACTAACCTGTGGCAAGAGAGAATACCACTCCTTTTGCAGCCTGGGCAACTTGAGTTACTTTTCTAGTTACTCAAGGAACAGTCTTGCTGGTGGCAGAAGGGGAAAAAATAATCCTAAATTTTAAAGCACCAGCTTGTTTTATTCCCCAATGATGGAGGGGGGGGGGAAATCAGTTTTCGTTTCCTTTCTACAATAATTTTTTCCCCCAAAGTAGGATTTCCCCCCCACATTCATCATAAACTGGAGAGGAATGTTTCTGAAGACGGGGCCTGGGTGACACCAAAGCTGACCAGAGCCTAACCTTGAGTTCTCAAAAATATTTTAAAAATCTTGATTTTCAAAGTCAAAAGTACTCAATGGGCATTGGGTTAATTTCTTTTTTTTCCCCCATGGGAGGCCTCACATTTTTAAAAAGATCTATGGCAGGCAGGTGCTTTATTTCCTAGGATTAATGTCTTTTTAAAATTATTATGGATTTGGTTTCTATACCGCTCCGTCTAGCATCTGGGCGTTGAGCAACACAAATACTAGACATTTAATAACTTAATACTTGCATTTGGTGTATTTTAACTGATAATGTAATGATAGTGGTAGTAATTCATTAGGTGTATCTTTTATAACTTGATCATTTCAGATTATTATTATTATTATTACAGTGGTACCCCTGAGCAGCTCGACTTAAGAGCAATTCGACTTAAGAGCAGAAAACTTGCTGTTTTAACTGCCACCTTATAAGTTTTAGATACGGTCTGCTCAACTTATATTTTTTTTTTCATATATAAGCTTTAAAATAAATAAATAAATATTTTTTCAATTTTTTAGATAGGTACCCGAAATTAAGAGTACAGTGGAACCTCGTATAACATAAAATTTTGTACAACATAAAAAAATTCCGGAGATAGGGGGAAATTTGCTGAACAGAAACGCCGATGGGGCGAATCCGTACAACATAAAAATGGGATTGCTCCGTTTTCAATGCCTTCCTAGGGGAAATGTGTATAAAAGAAAATCTGCTTAACGTAATTTCATTGGGAACGAATTAATTCCTTTATACAAGGGACCACTGTACAGTTAATAATAATAATAATAATAATAATAATAATAATAATAATAATAATAATAATAATAATAATAATAATAATAATATTTTTGCAAAGTGGCATGAGCTCTGGGCTTGCTCCTCTGTGCATGCTCCGGGGTGCTCTCTCTCTTTCTCTACCCCCCCCCCAAAAAAATCTCCCACCCTCCCTGGCTGCCTGCCTGCCTGGGTGTAGCTTTTGCTGGGTTAGACAACAGTTGGGGCAGGCATGGGGCGAAGGTGGGGGAAACCCAGGGTCTCTCCATCGGCCAGTGTGGGTGGTGTCTCTTGTGGTGGTTGTTTTTTAAAACCCCTTATTATGGGCTGGAGGGGGGGGCAGGAGGAGATGCAAGGTGGAAAGGGGGATCCCTCCCCTCTGACCCCCCCCCCCCAAAAAAACCCCACAACTGGGACGGCAGCAGCAGCAGGGGGTCCCAAAGCCGGTCACTCCCCTCCCCTCCCCTCCTCTCACGCCTGGCCGGCCAGTGGGCACGTTGGCACCGGGGGGGGGGGGGGCGCCCCCATCGCCAGGGAAGGAGGGTGAGACGTGGCAGGCAAGCGTGTGTGTGTGGGACACACACACACACACACACACACACACACACACACACACACACACACACGGGGGGGGCAGCTTGTCCTGAAATGCTCTCTTGAGAGAGAGAGAGAGAGAGAGAAAGGGTGGGGTGGGGGTGCCTGTTTGGAATCCTTATGGTTATTTTTATTTTATTTTATTTTATTGGGGTTATTTCTAGGGGCACGCAGCAGAAATGACATGAATGTATATATTGCTTAGACAGACAGACAGACAGACAGATGCATGCATGCATGCACACATGCATGCATATAAAGGAAGAGGATAGATAGAATGGAAGGAAGGAAGGAAGGAAGGAAGGGATAGATAGATAGATAGATAGATAGATAGATAGGAAGGAAGGAAGGGATAGATAGATAGGAAGGAAGGGATAGATAGATAGATAGATAGATAGATAGATAGATAGATAGATAGATAGATAGATAGATAGATAGATAGATAGATAGATAGATAGATAGATAGATAGATAGATAGGAAGGAAGGAGGGGATAGATAGATAGATAGATAGATAGATAGGAAGGAAGGGATAGATAGATAGATAGATAGATAGATAGATAGGAAGGAAGGGATAGATAGATAGATAGATAGATAGATAGATAGATAGATAGATAGATAGATAGATAGATAGATAGATAGATAGATAGGAAGGAAGGGATAGATAGATAGATAGATAGATAGATAGATAGATAGATAGATGATAGATAGATAGATAGATAGATAGAGATAGATAGATAGATAGATAGATAGATAGATAGATAGATAGATAGATAGATAGGAAGGAAGGGATAGATAGATAGATAGATAGATAGATAGATAGATAGATAGATAGATAGATAGATAGATAGATAGATAGGAAGGAAGGGAAGGGATAGATAGATAGATAGATAGATAGGAAGGAAGGGATAGATAGATAGATAGATAGATAGATAGATAGATAGATAGATAGATAGATAGATAGATAGATAGATAGATAGATAGATAGGAAGGAAGGGATAGATAGATAGATAGATAGATAGATAGATAGATAGATAGATAGATAGATAGATAGATAGATGGTTTATTATTATTATTATTATTATTATTATTATTATTATTATTATTATTATTATTACAAAAGTAGGCAGAACTGAGAGGATCCAGTGTGGAGGTGTCTTTTTTTTAAAATTTCCTCCTTATTACAGTGGGCCCTTGTATAACAAACAGCTTGTATAACATAAAATCTGTACCACATAAAAATTCCGGAGAGAGGGGGACATTTGCTTCACATAATCCGTCTATGGGGAGAATCCCGTACCACATAAAAATGGGAATCACTCTGTTTTCTTCAATGCATTCCTCTGGGAAATTCGTATAAAGGAAAATGTGCTTAACCTAATTTCATTTGGAACGAATGAATTCCTTTATACAAAGGGCCACTGTACTTTCATTTAAAGCGGACATAAACGGACACACACACCCAGGCCCTCCTTCCTTCCTTCCTTCCTTCCTTCCCTGGCTTGGGACCCCCCCCCTCTTCTCCTTCCCCTTCCTCGCGCAAAGCGGGGCTCCGCCAAAAACGCGACCCCCCCCCATAGCCGCCTGGACCCGTCTTTCCAGTTTGCAAAAAGGGGTTTTAAAAGAGTTTTTTAAAAAAGCGTCCTGGCCATTCCCAAGTTGTTGTTGTTGTTGTTGTTGTTGTTGTTGTTGTTGTTGTCGTTATTATTATTATTATTTGTATTGTTTGTTGTTGTTGTTGTTGTTGTTGTTATTATTATTATTATTATTATTATTATTATTATTATTATTATTATTATTATTATTATTATTATTTTATGTTTCCCCCTCCAAGTTATTATTATTATTATTATTATTATTATTATTATTATTATTATTATTATTATTATTATTATATCCCCCTTAAGTTGTTGTTGTTGTTGTTGTTGTTGTTGTTATTATTATTATTATTATTATTATTATTATTATTATTATTTTTTTGTTTCCCCCTCCAAGTTGTTGTTGTTGTTGTTGTTGTTATTATTATTATTATTATTATTATTATTATTATTATTATTATTATTATTATTATTATTATTATTTTATGTTTCCCCCTCCCTTACTTTAATGCTTCCAACCCGGGTTGGTTTGTTGGTTTCTCTCTCTCTCTCTCTCTCTCTCTCTCTCTCTCTCTCTCTCTTTCTCTCTCTTCCCCCCCCCTCTCTCTTTCTCTCTTCTCCCTCCTCCACTTGCAAAAAATAATTAAATTAAATTAAATTAAAAATATCCCAGGGGCTCCCGCCGCCTCTTGCAGGAAGCCGGGGCTCCCTGTCCCTTTAAGAAGGGAAGGGAGGGGACACCTTTCTCTCTTTCATTTTTTTTCCCCTCCACTCTTGCAATTTTTAATTTATTTAATTTTTTTTTTTTTTTTTTGCAACACACACAGAGCGAGAGAGAGGGAGGGAGGGAGGAACCAGGAAGGGAGTTTTCACTGTCCGCATACGGGGCCTTTTGGGCTGGCCTCCTGGTTACACATACAGGAGGAGGAGGAGGAAGAGGAGGAAGAGGAAGAGGAGGAGGAAGAAGAAGAAGAAGAAGAAACACAGCAACGAGACACAGAGAGAGAGAGAGAGGAAGGAAAGGAAGGAAGGGGAAACCCAGGGGGGGGGAAAGAAAAAAACCACGACCCCCCCCCAAAAAAACACCCCTCTCTCTTTTTTTTTTTCATCTCTCCCCCCCTTCCCCTTCCTTCCTCCTCCTCCTCCTCCTCCCCCTCCCTTCCTTCAAGAGACCAACAAGGTAAGGGATCGCCTCCTACAAAACCCATCGTCCACCTTCTCTCTCCCCCCCCTTTCCTGGATTGGAGGAGGAGGAGGAGGAGGAGGAGGAGGGGGGGGGAAATGATTTTTGCAATGCTTTCCTCCGAAAGCCCCCCCCTTCCCTTCTTCCTCCTCCTCCTCCTCCTCCTTGGATCCCACTTTTTATTTATGTTCTCGCCCCCCCCCTCCACGTCCCTTCTTTCTGCCTCCCCCCACCCGTTCTTCCACCCACCCCCATGACTTTTAAAAAAATTAATATATATATATATATGTGTGTGTGTGTGAATTGGGGGGGTAACTTTTGAGTCACTTTCCCGGCTCGCCTGCGTGATTTGTGTGTTTTGGGGGGGGGCGGAAGAGAAGGAGAGGTTACTTTTTTATTTCTTCTTTTTTTTAAGAAAAGAGGCCGGGGGGGGGGGTTTGCGATCGGTGAGCGGTGGGGAGATCTCGCGTTTGACGTCCCAGCCTGTATTTTAAAATTCGGTGTTTTGTTTTTTTTTTTTAAATTTAAACCCCCCCCCCTCCCTTAAAAAAGTGAGATCGGAGTGCAAAGGTTGTGATGCTTGGTAGGAGGAGAAGTCCGCCCTGAAGGTGACAGGGGCGCCTTTGCAAAGGGAACACTTCGAATTTGGGAGGGGGGGGGGAATAATTCTTTATCTTTTGATTTCATTAATTTTAATTTTGCAATGATCGCCCCCCCCTTCCCCCCTTCCCCCCTTCCCCGGATTGCAATTAAAACATAAGTTGTGTGTGTGCGCGCGTGATGGGTTTGCAACGGTGGCTTTGCATCGAGGAAAGGGGGGGGAAAGCTTTTGCAAAGCAGGTTTTTTTGGGGGGGGGGCGCGAGAAAGAGCCAGGATCGCCCTCCTCCCCCAGTCCCTCCCCCCCCCTCCAAAGCCTGGCTTTCTCTGCTGCGTGCATACGTTGTACTGGCTTGGCCTGGGGAGGATGATGGGTCGGGGGGGGGGAGGCGAGAGAGGAGGAGATGTGTGCTTTATATATATATATATATATATATAAATAAGGGAGGGGGTCTTGCAAAACCCCAGGAAAGAGGGCGGGAGGGAGAGAACTGTCCAGGGAGCGAGGCTCAGCCCGGCAGCGGCGGGGCTTCTCGGGAGTTGTAGTCCCCGCCGGGCCTCCTCGCCGCTTGGCCAGCAAGTGCGGCGGCCGCGGCGGGGACTCGCTCTCCCGGCGTGCCCCTCGCGGAAGGCGTCGCTGACGGGCGCCGGCCGGAGCCAATGGCGGCGCGGCTTTCCCCCTCCCGGGGCCCAATGGCGGCCGAGGGCTTGGGTGGAGGGAAGGAGGGGTGGGAACCGAGGGCTCCGAGCGCGCGGGCCCCTCCTCCCCCGGGGGAGAGGTGGGGTCCCCGGGCGCGGCCAGCTAGGAAAGGCCGGGGATGCGAGGCCTAGTCCCCAGTGCAAGGCCCCGGGCGGGGCTCCACCTGCCTCGTCCATGTTGGAAGTGGGGGCGTTTGCCCAAGCCAGGAAGGCTGGCTCGACCCTCTGGGGCGCCTCCTTTGCCCTCCTTCATGAGGGGGAGGCACTTTTAAGCCACTTTTTATTAATTTATTATAAAACGAAAAAGAAAACGGAGGAAAAAGACCTTGAACTTGGGCGGCGCGGGGGGGGGGGGGTCAGGGTTAGGTGGAATAAGAGCTCAAAGAAACTTGGAACTGAGGGAGCTTGGTAACTTTTTTTGGGGGGGGGGTTGGTTCTTTTAAAGTGGAGGAAGGAAATAGTTCCCTTTTTTAAAAAAAATAGGGGGAGACACACAATGTTTGTATTTCTGGAAGATGGGCGGTATAAAAATGCAATAAATAAATAAATAAATGAATAAAATTTAGGGTGCTGGTTTATAGGATGTGGAATTTCAGGTGACCCAAAGGGGAAATAGTAGGAATTTTTGTGTGTATCTTTCTATCTATATACAGTATCTATATCTACCTATCTATATTTATCCCTTCCTATCTATCCACCTAGAGATAGATAGATAGATAGATAGATAGATAGATAGATAGATAGATAGATAGATAGATAGATACTTTATTGTCATTGTACATAGTACAACAAAATTGAATGCTATCCCTGATGCAATTAATCTATCCATCTATCTATCCCTTCCTTCCTATCTGTCTGTATATTTATCTATTTATCTGCCTGTCAATCTTTCCCTCCCTTCCTGTCTACCTACCTACCTCTCTATCTGTCTATCCTTCCTTATCTATCTAAGATAGATAGATAGATAGATAGATAGATAGATAGATAGATAGATAGATAGATAGATAGATATGGATAATAGATCTATTCCTGTCCACAACCATGTATGCTTGCAACCTAGGAAAATCCCTGAGCGTGCATCATGAGTTCGAACCCCATGTTTTTTTTCCTGAAACCTTACCACACCGAGACCCCAAAACCCGACCCCCCGGTTTTGCCGGCACCGCCTAGAAGCATGCTCCGGAAACATGAGGGGGCCACCACCCGCCGTTCCTTAAGGACGTGTTGGTTTCCATTCCCAGAGTAGTTCCCTTTGAGAGAATCGAATTTAATTCTAGCATTCGGAGGTCAAGTCTTCCTCGTAAGGGCCGGCCCGAGGGCGAAGATATGTGGATGGGATTCTCATGGAAGCGTGGGATTTGGGGTGGTGGTGGTGGTAGGAATTGTTGGTTTGAAAGGTGCCCCTGAAACACCTTGTTTGCATTTGACTCGGCCTGATTATTGTGGGGTAAACCGAGTCCACGGGGAGAAACTGTGGGAAACACCCCCCACACGGGGTTTATCAACATGGCCTTGTTTATGTAACCAAACAGAAAAGTTTTGTCATTTCAGAAAAAAAAGTGGCTTTCCACCCCTCTTCCTCCTCGTGCGTGGCTTTCAGGGGCGGCCACACTGAGGGCTAGCCACTTGAGCTGGCCTGCTGGCACAGAACCTGGCTTTCTCCCTTTAAGCAGCACCACTTGAGCTGTGAGCGAGCAAAGCTTCTTCTTTTTTATGTATTCTTGTAGGCTTTCTTGGACGGGACCTGATAGTTGTTGTGAGTTTTTTTTTCCAGGCTGTTTGGCCACGGGTTCTGGAAGCGTTTTCTTCCTGACGTTTCGCCAGGCTCTGTGGTCCAGCATCTTCAGAGGGCAGGGAGCCCAGGGAACTAGGAAACTCAGGGGGGGGGGAGGCTTTTTTTTTTTTACTTCCCCTCCAGGTGGCTTTTGATATTTTATTTTCTAGCCAAACCTTGCGAGGGCTACTTTGCCAGCCGCCTGCGCCGCCGCTACTCGACGGAGACTTCCCGGGGGGATCGCCCTGCAAGATTTCATTTATGAAATTGCGCTTTTAGGCCCCACGGATTCTACTCCGTCTGGGCGCAGAGGCGTGCCGTGTAGTAGGATCGGGACAGGTCAGGGCTGTGCGCGTGTGTGGACCGTGGTGACCCCAGGCGACCTTTTCCTGGTCCTGCCCTCGTCCTCGCTGGAACCTGGGGGTGATGGTGGTGGAAGCATCCGTGCGGCTGGCCTTACACACGAGAAGGCCGGGCCGGCAAAAACCCCTTGCCACGCTCCCGAGAAAGGAAGTCAGTCCACGAATTCATAGGCAAAGAACGTGGCCGTGGCGCGGCCGAACTGTACAGAAAGGAATCCACCACCCCAGCCTGCACTGCAGGGTGATCGCGCACTTTTGTGAGTAGCCGTATATATATATTTAGATACTTAATTGAACCAATGACTCTTTAAAACAGACCGATAACAACCAAACCTGGTTTTTACCCCCTTTTTATAAACGGAGCCCCCTCTTTATGGTATGTTTCCTGCGTTGATGGACAGTGGGTTATTTGGGGGTTGGGTGCCCGGGGGGTGGGTGTCTCTTGGTTTCATCGTGTCCTGTGACCCCCAGAGACGCATGTAAACATTCCCACGGGACCCAAAACAGTGGGCAGAAGCGCACACGTGACCAAGATGGGATGCTGTTGTTTTGTTTTGTTTTAAAAAAAGAATTGGGGGAGTTAAAGACGGGATGAGGGGTGGCCGGCTCTTTTGGGCTACGACACCCATAATCCGCCACTGCCAGCCTTCCCGGGAGGGTGAAAGAGGGCTGACGCACAGAGTTACACCCCGGGGTGCAAAGGGGTTTGAAGAAGCAGAGGGAAGGGTAGGATGTCGGGTCCGGGTGCCCCGGTTCAAGGGGGTTGCTGTGGCGTTAGAAGGGCGCTCAAAGCTAATTCTTAGGGGGTCCCGGGTTCAAATTAAGACGCCCATCTCCTTGCCTTTTTTTGGGGGGGGGTGACCTCTGTGTATGTGGAAACCCCAAGGGAAGATGCTTGAAACACTTGTCCGGAGAGCGGGAGGTTGGCGGAAGGATGCCGTCCGTCCCTTTCGGTGGCGGCGGAAGATCGGAGTTTTTGGGAGATGCCTTAGGAGCGACTAGCGTCTTCATCACCCCCCCCCCCAAAAAAATCTCAGAGTTTGGAAGGGCCAACGTTCAAACCCGTACAGCGGAAGAGGTGACCTGTGTATCCGTGGAAGCTTGCACGGATTTGAGCGTTTTTGTCTTAAAGGAGCTCCGTCACCATGTGTTTTGTTTTCCTCTGCTGGAAGCCCCCCCCCCCGCCCCGAAAAGGAATGGGGGGGAATGTCAATTTTGCATCTTTAGGGAGAGCAAAATCCTGGATCCCCCCTCCCCAGTTTTGGGGGGCTCCAGTTCCCACAAGGCCTGGCCAGCACGGCTGGGGGGAGAGGAGGATGGGTCCTACAGCCGGCCGACCTCTGAAGGATGCGGTGTTCGTGACGCTTTGGCCCGAATGGGGATGCTTTAGACTCGTGGCAGATGGGAGTTGTCGTTGGAGGTGTGTGGAAACATTTCAAAGCTTTCCTTTAAACCAGGCATGTCCAAACTTCTGCCCCCCCCACCCCAGATGTTTGGGGCCACAAACTCCCACGGTCCTTTGCCATTGGCAATCACAGGCTTGGAATTCCGGGAGTTGCGGTCCAAAACACATCAGGAGGGCCAAAGTTTGGTGATGCCTGCTTTACACTGTTCGTCAGCCCTCGTTTTGGGTAACTGCACGGAGTTAAGCCGTCCGACGCATTAATGACACCGGACTGAATTTTTGAATTTCCAGTCCAGCTTCCTGTATATCTCACATTGGCCCCACCAGATGCGTTTGGGAGCACACGAGACTCGATCTCTGTGTCTCCTGATCCCACTCCCCTGCCTCTGGCCCTTGGAAGGACCCTGGTTTTAAGCCTGGAGAGGACACACATCTCCATCATGGTTTGTCACCTGGGATGATGGACTTTTCCTCCAGGAATCTGTCCAATCCCCCCTTTTGAAGGCATCCAGGCCAGATGCCATCCCCACCTCCTGCGGCAGGGAGTTCCACAGACTAACCACATGCTGGCTAAATGTATACAGTATATGTATTTTTTGTCTGTTCTCACTGGCACCAAACGCCAGGGACGAGGAGGCCAGGGCAGGTGAACGCGGCGGGGGGGGGGGAGCACCTGTGGGGTGTGTACCCCGTCTTGCCCTTCTCTCCTGAGGGAGGGGAGTAGGGTGGGTTTCTCCCCACGCCCTCCATTTCCCCCCCTCTGCCTCGCGTGCCAGGACGAGAGAGCCAGAGGGGGTTGCGAAAGGAGAGGGGGAGGTGTTTGTTGCCCACCCGGCAAGGATTTAACAACAGCCACCCTGGCAGAGAAAGAGGGTGGGGTTGGATGCAAATATGTCCTAGCCAATCTCTCCTTCCCCTCCCTGTTTTTCTTTGGCACCGGGGCCAAGAGCGGAGGAGGGCGAGAGCGCCTGGCTTGACTCCCTGCCCCCCCCATCTCTCTCTTTGCAAAGCAACACCAGACACCTTGCACAATTCCTTCTCCCCCCCCCCAAAAAAAAAACAACCCACACCCACCCACTCAATAGAGCTGGGCGTGCTTGCCGGAAGGACCCAAGCCGATCCAAACTGATATTTTTTTCTTCTGCGTGTGTGGCTAGCTTGCAAAGGACCCCCACCCATCGGCCCGGGATGGTGTCCAGGCCACTTCCTGGCCGGTTCCAACGCCAAAGGATGCTCTCCCCACCACCACCCCTTAAGGACTAGGTAACCTTAAATCAGGCCTGTCCAAACTTTGGCTCTCCTGATGTGTTTCGGACCGCCACTCCCAGAATTCCAAGCCTGCATTTCCAATGGCAAAGGGCGGTGGGAGTTGAGGGTCCAAAACATCTGAAGGGCCGAAGTTTGGACACACCGTCCTTAAATGATATGAGTTTTATCTGTAGGCCAGTTTAGGAATGGGAAAATGAGCTCAGCAGGTCCGCAAACTGGATCCGGTACGGTAGTTCTCCCGTGTGTGTGTGTGTGTGTGTTTTGTTTTTCCAGAGTTTGGCTTCTGATTTTAAGAATCGGGCGCACTTTTCCCCAAGAGTCCTGACCCCTTATCTCAGGATCACCCGAGTTCACTGTGACCTTGGATTGTAATGGCTTAACCTTTATCTCATCAATGGTCGCTTTTAAAGACACACACACACACACACACACACACACACACACACACACACACACACACACACACACAACTCGGGGAGGAAAAAGAAGAGAGTGAGGTTGCTTCAGCTCTGGACGAGGTTGTAAAAGTCGGGCGTCCCCGCGGGACGTTCAGAGCTTGCCGCTCTCAGCAGGGCGAGTGTTTGTGCACATGCCGTGGCCTGACGTTGGAGAACCCTGCCATCTCCTTCCTGTTTCTAAAAAAAATGGGGATAAAACCGCCCTTTTTCCTAAGCCCTTAAACCATTTCCGTATCGGAGGGTCATCCCTGGAAGTTCTCGCCCGCTTTGAAAAGATGGCTCAACAAGAGGCGGGGGGGGAGTTTGATTTGCAGGAAATGTCATTTATTCTTCCCGATTATTTTTTCGTTTGTCACAAGCAGGGAGGGAGATGCAACCCCCCCATACCGGCCGTGGGGCAAAATTTCTCCCGTGGCGGTGCGCTGCGGGCGAAATTCAGAACACTGGCGTCCGTTCGCCGACATGCCAATCCCGCTCGCCTCTGGCGACCAGGCACGTCCGTCAGTTGGCGAGTGGAGGAAGCAGGCTTTTTTTGGGGGGGGGATTTAAAATGTAATTTCCCCCAGCTTTGGGGTGGGGTGGGGAATGGGGTTGTTGTTTTTTTGCTGCCACCTTCTCGATAAGTGACGACAACTGGGGAACGCGACACTCGTGGGGCTGGCCGTTGGTTTTATTCCTGTTTGTGTCTTTGACATGGCAGGGCCTCCGTCCGGCTCCCCGGACCCGGTTTCCAAATGCAAGGACTCCGAGACCTAGCATGGAGCTGGGGTTTTTTTTTGGGGGGGGTGCATGATGGTTCCCGGATCTCTCTCCCCACCCACCCACCCACCCAACCGGGGGAGGTTTGCAACACCTCGTGGAGACCTGCCCTACATTTTCCGTACGGTGGCAGGAGATTTGCCAACCTCTCTCTCTCTCAATCTCAATCTCTCTTTCTTTCTTGGCTGGGGGAAGACCCCGCCCCACGCCGCTGCCTGCCTGCCAAGCGGGCCATCCGGCTCGGCTGGATTTTCCCGGGCGGACGCCTGTCTCGGACGCCTTGGGGACGTTGGCAGAGGCGGATTCTGGGAAGGAAGGGCGGTCGGTCGGGCACGTGTTCCTTCAGGTACTGGTCCTGCTGGTTGGGCTTGCTGTTTTAAGAATGGCTGCCCGCCCCTCTCTTATTCACCCCCTCCCGGGTCTCTCAATCCCCTGCTGGGTTCCCTCGCTGCTTCATTTCTCGCCATGATCCGGCAAGCGAGGCAAGGCGAGGCTGGGAGGAAAGATGGTAGCCCTCAATTACACCTGGTCGTCTCTCTCTCTCTCTCTCTCTCTCTCTCTCTCTCTCTCTCTCTCTCTCTCTCTCTCTCTCTCCTCTCTCTCTCTCTCTCTCTCTGAGGAGGAGTTAAACGCCAATTCCCATACTTGTGGATCCAGAACTCTACCCACTACACCACCCTGTTTCCCAGTGCCGGCTCCAGAAAAGTGCTGCCTGAAATCCTTTCTCATTTCGCCACCGTGTTTCTAGTCCTCATGGGGGTTGGGAGAGATGTACCTATTGAAATCGGCCCTCCTTTATGCGACAAAAGTTTCTAGTCCTCAGGGAGGCCTGAAATATGTACGCCTTTGAACTTCCTGGCCTCCCTGAGGACTAGAATCTTCCTTCCGTAAATGAGGGCCACTTTCAAGAGGCTAGTGGTTGGGTGAATGGATGGTTTTTTTTTTCATACTTGATAGATCTCAGCAACTGTTCCTCTGGATAATTTCTGATTTTGCAAATTGGTCTTTCTCTTTTGATTTGAGAATTATCAAGGCCTTTTTCATAATTGGTAGATACCAGCAACTGTTCCTCTGGATAATTTCTGATTTTGCGAATTGGTCTCTCTCTCTCTCTCTCTTTGGGGCCTGCCTCCGTGCACTTAAAGAGAGACGGAAAAGTTTTTGGGCTGGCGCTTCTGGATGGGTTTTTGCATTTCCAGGGCTCCTGGGACCAAGCGCCAAGGGAGGAAGCGTTGCAGCTTGTGTGGCATCTCTGGGCGTCTTGCAGGGCTTTTTTTTTTTTTTTTGCTCAGGGCCGCCCCCCTTCCTCCCGGCATTTAGGGTGGACGGACAAGCCTTTGGACCCGCTTACAAGAAGAAGGCACGGGGGGAAGATTTTTTCCATGAAAGGGGGAGAAAAACCTGAGCTGGGGGGGGGCGGCTCTGGATCGTAAGCTCGGGCGCCGGAGCAGGGCCCGGACAGCTGAGCGCTTTGAGGTCGGCGCCCGTCCGGGGTCGTGTTTCCTCCACCGAGGAGGCTGCACAAGGGAGCCCTTGTGCTCAGCAGGAATGGGTAGGCGTCCCGTCCTCCACCGCGTCTCGTGATCGGGGCCGGTTTTCCCACATGGGTTGCCTTTGCACCCGGAATCGCAGGGGATTAACTCTTCCTTGGAGTCCCTTCTGTCCTTCCTTCCTTCCTTCTGTCCATCATCAGCTCCTTCCTTCCTTCCTTCTATCCATCATCAGCTCCTTCCTTCCTTCCTTCCTTCCTTCCTTCCTTCCTTCCTTCCTTCCTTCTGTCCATCATCAGCTCCTTCCTTCCTTCCTTCCTTCCTTCCTTCGTTCCTTCCTTCCTTCCTTCCTTCTGTCCATCATCAGCTCCTTCCTTCCTTCCTTCCTTCCTTCTGTCCATCATCAGCTCCTTCCTTCCTTCCTTCCTTCCTTCCTTCCTTCCTTCCTTCCTTCCTTCCTTCCTTCCTTCCTTCTATCCATCATCAGCTCCTTCCTTCCTTCCTTCCTTCCTTCCTTCCTTCCTTCCTTCCTTCCTTCCTTCTTCCATCATCATCAGCTCCTTCCTTCCTTCCTTCCTTCCTTCGTTCCTTCCTTCCTTCCTTCTGTCCATCATCAGCTCCTTCCTTCCTTCCTTCCTTCTGTCCATCATCAGCTCCTTCCTTCCTTCCTTCCTTCCTTCTGTCCATCATCAGCTCCTTCCTTCCTTCCTTCCTTCCTTCCTTCTGTCCATCATCAGCTCCTTCCTTCCTTCCTTCCTTCCTTCCTTCCTTCCTTCCTTCCTTCCTTCCTTCCTTCCTTCCTTCTGTCCATCATCAGCTCCTTCCTTCCTTCCTTCCTTCCTTCCTTCCTTCCTTCCTTTCTTCTGTTCATCATCAGCTCCTTCCTTCCTTCCTTCCTTCCTTCCTTCCTTCCTTCCTTCCTTCCTTCCTTCCTTCCTTCCTTCCTTCCTTCCTTCCTTCCTTCCTTCTGTTCATCATCAGCTCCTTCCTTCCTTCCGTCCTTCCTTCCTTCCTTCCTTCCTTCCTTGATTTCTCTAGCCCCTCCGTTGACAACACAAAAGGAAGCAATCATCAAATACGATAAAACACAAGTAAATCGACACGGAACACCAACAGGGAGCCGCATTTTAAGCTACGTTATGGAATACGTAGCCAGGTGCCTGAGTCTGAGGAGGCTGCCGCTCGTCCTTCGTCTCGGGCAGCGCAAGCTCTTGGGGGTGGCCCCGGGAGCTTCGTTTGGCGAGCCAAATATTAGCGTGGCTTGCACGAGGGTCCCTTGGGAAGGTTGGAACCCCTCGGGCCTTAAGAATGACTCCAGGTACGTGCCTTGGAGGGCAGGAAGCGTTGGATGAGCGCAAGGAGAAAGGTTGTGTAAAATGCCTCTAAAATAAATAAATGAATAATTGACGGTTTCCGGGCCCGGCTAAAGCCACCTGGCTTTCATCGGGCGTCGTCCGATGCTTCTTTTACTTTCTCAGCAGGGAGCTGATGTTTGGTGTCCCCCTTCCCCTCCCTGTCTCCTCTCTCCGCAGCCCTCGGGGGGGTGCCGGCATGGAGGGCGGCGTGGACGGCCCCATCGGGATCCCCTTCCCGGACCACAGCAGCGACATCCTCAGCAGCCTGAACGAGCAGCGGAACCACGGGCTGCTGTGTGACGTGGTCATCCTGGTGGACGGGCAGGAGTTCCCCACCCACCGCTCGGTCCTGGCCGCTTGCAGCCAGTACTTCAAGAAGCTCTTCACCTCGGGCCTGGTGGTGGACCAGCAGAACGTCTACGAGATCGACTTCGTCAGCGCCGAGGCCCTGGCCGCCCTGCTGGAGTTCGCCTACACCGCCACCCTGACCGTCAGCACGTCCAGCGTCGGGGAGATCCTCAACGCCGCCACCTTGCTGGAGATCCCGGCCGTCCGGGACGTTTGCACGGACCTCCTCGACCGGAAGATTCTGGCCAAGAACGACCAGATGGAGTCGGTAGATCAAATAGATCAGCGGAACCACCTCCGGGCGAAAGAGTACCTCGAGTTCTTCCAAACCAACCCCATCAACGGCCAGCAAGGCTCGTTTTCGTGGACCAACCCGGACTTGAGGGACCTTCAGCGGCTCGGCTTCCGGGCCCGTGACGGGGACGACGAGGACCCGGCCGACTGCAACGGCCTGGACTTCTACCCCCATGCCGCCGCCGCCCTCGGCGACAGACCAAAGGGGAACGACGGCGACCCCGACGCCGGCCACGGCGGGTGGTTGGAGCACGTCAAGGAGGAGGCAGAGGCGGCCGCAGCCGCGGCGGCTGCCCAGGGACCCTTGTTCCCGCCGGCCCAGAATGGACAGTTTGGGGCCCGGGGCTTGGCGGGGGTGCTCAAGGAGGAGGAGGAGACGCCGCCGGGCCTGCCCCTGGACCAGCCGGAAGCGGGCTGCTCCCCGGGCTTCCTCCCCGGCGGCGGAGGGGAGGGCGGCGAGGACGGAGGGGACCCCCGCGAGGTGGACGGCCTGGCCGCCAGCGCCCTCCTCCAGCACATGATGAACACGGTGGGGCGCCAGCCGCCGGCGCCCCCCGACGAGGACCGCAAGGAGGACGACGTGATGGACTATTACTTGAAATATTTCAGCACTTCCCAAGAGGGCGGCGAGTACCCGTCCTGGTCCCAGAAGGCGGAGAAGAAGATCCGCGCGAAAGCATTCCAGAAGTGCCCCATCTGCGAGAAGGTGATCCAGGGGGCCGGCAAGCTGCCGCGACACATCCGGACCCACACGGGCGAGAAGCCGTACGAATGTAACATTTGCAAAGTCCGGTTTACGAGGTGAGCGGCGGCGGGAGGGGAGAAAGAGAGAGAGAGAGAGAGACGCCGGAGGGCTTCGAGGTTAGGGGTGTCGGGGAGGGTGGCCAGGTAAGGGATGCCGTATCTATCTGGGGTAGGGGTTAGGGTTAGGGCAGGCATGTCCAAACTCCGATCCTCCTAATGTTTTGGATCTGGAGATGTGGGGGGGGGGTGGCTCAGAAAGGATTTTGCAAGCTCCTTTAGAGGATCGTGGCAGCTTTTCGGTTGGATAAACCAGGGGCTGGGCTATGCAGGAGACAAAAGAAAATATTTTTTTCACCCAGTGCATTGTTATTCTGTGGAACTCCCTGCCACAGGAGGTGGTGATGGCATCTGGCCTGGATGCCTTCAAAAAGGGGATGGGACGGATTCCGGGAGGAAAAGTCCGTCATCCCAGGTGACAAACCATGATGGAGATGTGTGTCATCTCCAGGCTTAAAACCGGGGTCCTTCAAGGGCCAGATGCAGGGGAGTGGACTATCAGGAGACAGAGATTGAGTCTCGTGCGCTCCCAGAGGCATCTGGTGGGACCACCGTGAGAGATCCAGGAAGCTGGACTCGATGGGCCTTTGGGCCTGATCCAGCATGGTGGCTCTTCTTAGGTTCTTCTGTTCTGTCCGTGGTGCCAGCGCCCCATTGATCCCGCCTGCTTGTGTTTCCCGCCCTCCTCCTCCTCCCCCCCCCAAATCCCCTTTTTGCAGGCAAGACAAGCTGAAGGTCCACATGAGGAAACATACGGGGGAGAAGCCGTACCGGTGCCAGCAGTGCGGGGCGGCCTTCGCCCACAACTACGACCTGAAGAACCACATGCGGGTCCACACCGGCCTCCGGCCCTACCAGTGCGAGAGCTGCTTCAAGACGTTTGTCCGCTCTGACCACCTGCACCGGCACCTTAAAAAGGACGGATGCAACGGGGTCCCCTCCCGGCGCGGGCGCAAGCCTCGGGTGAGAGACGCCGGCCTGGGCCCCGCCCTGGGCCCTCACCACCCCGAGGAGGCCAGCCCCGCGGAAGGAGGGGGCGGCGGCGGCGGCGAGGAGGAGGAGGAGGAGGAAGGGGTGCCCCCCGAGTCTCAGGACGCCTCCACCCCCGGCCCTCAGGACGGCACGGAAGAACAGCACTTTGGAGGCGGCGCAGAGGAGGCCGCGTCGTCGGGATGTTTGAATGTAGCGGGGGTTTCCTCCGGGGGGGACGCGCGAGAACTTTCCTAAACCAAAAAAGAAAAAGGAAAAAGAAAAAAAAAAGAGAACAAACCGAGGGTGTCACAAAATCTAGTTATAACTTTCCTCCGAAGCTTTTTCCCTTTAAAAAAAAAAAAGAAGGGGAAAAAAAAGAGGGGGTATATTTCCCATATATCCCCCCCCAGAAAATAATTAACTGTAGAGGTCTTATCGTGCGATTTTTCCCTTCCTTTAAGCCTTACTTACCTCTTTGTTAGGACCGACAGGTAGCCACGGATATATATATATATATATTTTAAAAAGATGATATCTCTTCCACCCCAAGACGTTGTACCCCCACCACCACCACCACCCCCCACCACCCCAAATTTCTTCCTTAAAGCCACTAGAAGGTGAGCAGGGAGGTGCTTAGTATGCACGAGATGTATGTTCCAGGGTTTTAGTTTGCTAAAAGTTTAAAACTATATATATATCTAGAGAGAGGAAGACAGACACACACACACACACACAACGCAACACATGTATATATATATAAAAATATAAATATAGATGATATTTGAGATTTTATCTGTTTTTTATTTAGGCGATAGATTGTTCCAAAGGGACATATAAAGCAGGGAGGTCATTATGTTGACATGTCGGAGGGGGGGGATTGAGGAAGCTTTAAAAACAACACAAACACACACACACACATTCTCCTTTCAGGGCATCATCCTCAGATACCTTTCCCTAAGGTTGGCTGGTGTTCACCCTTGCTTCTTCTTTTTTTAAGAAAAAAAATGTAAAGCATTTTTTCGTAATTTTTTTCTTCTTAAAAAAAAGAATCTTGTTTAATTTTTAATATTCCCTTATATATGTTTTTGTTTTCGGGGTGTGGGGGGGAGGTGCATCCCTTACCTCTTTCCTTCTCTTACCCATCTGGATCACTGGGATCATTGCCCCACACACACGTGTGTGTGCCTGCACACATACACACCCACACAGAGGGTCCATTCCCCCAGTATTTTTCTCCCAAATACTTTTTCTCGAGGTCCCAGCTTTGTCCCGTTCTGGAACATGCAGCCGCCTGTTCTAGCCGTCGACCCACCCCAGCCGCCTCTCGGACTGATGGCTCTAAAATGTTCAAATAATCTGGTGATTATTTATCTTCTTTGTCCGTAGGTCTTGACCGAGGGAGCCTGTTTCTCCTGGCAGTCAGTGTTAAAAGGGTGGTGTTCTTTTTTTTTTAAAGGTGCCATTCCCAGGAAGGAAATATTTTGAGAGAAGCTTCTTCCGAGGCTGAGAAGGCATTGGGTGCCGTTTGCGCTCTCCAAAGAGGGAAATCCTTCTGAAAAATGTACTTCCCCCCCAAAAAAAACTTTGAGCCAGATTTATTTTTAGAAAGCGTGTCCTCCCCCACCAAAAAAAATGGGTCAAAATTGGAGTTCGCATGATAAGTGACAGCTCCGCAACGGGAACGAACAGGCCCTTTGCGTCTGTCACAACTGTGTAGCGAAGTCCCGTCACCCCCCCCCCCAAATAACATTCCACCCCTTTTTTTCTCTCCACCCTCCCCGTCACTACCCCATTTTGGGGTACTACTAAATATACGTGGTTGGCCAGCCTGTAGGTCCAAGCACAAAACGAGCAACCCCACAGATGCAAAAAATAAAATAAAATAAAACAAAAACCGAAAAAAAAAACCCAAACGGATTGGTTCTCCGTTACCTGGATCCTTCCCCTTTGGTTCAGTCGTCTCCGCAAAGCCGGTTTGCCCTTAAGAGGCAGATGTCTGGTTTTTGTCCCGAATTCTGTAGGGATCTGCTTAACCTCCATCCCTTCCCACCCTACGAACGCAGGGCCAAAAAAAAAAAAAGGGGGGGGGTGTGTCTCGGATTCAGAAATACTGTAGATCTCTCAGGAGGCACCAATTCCCTCTAAGCTGGAAAACAAAACAAGACACACACACACACACACACACACACACAAAACGCAAACTCATGGACACCTTTAAAGCCATTTCCGAATAATGTAAATGCACAATTTAAAACAAAACAGAACAAAAAAAAGAGATTTTTTTTAAAAAGGAGAGAAAGAGAGATTTAGCCTTTTGGGGAGTTATTTTTGCAAAGCACTTTTTAGAGTTCCTTTTCTCAATTGTTATTGCTGTTATTTAAAAGATTTTAAAAAGTGAATCGTCCGGCCAAATGTCACAGCGCAGGGAGTGTGTGTTTGTTTGTGTGTGTGTGTGTGTGTGTGTGAGAGAGAGAGAGAGAGAGAGAGAGAGTGAAGCCGGCGGGGTGGGGGGGGAGGGAGAAAGGCAAGGCAATAGCGGACATTTTATTTAATGCATTTTAGGGGGGGAAGCAATAAAATACACAAAAAATAAGATTAGAAGGGGGGGGAAGTCTTAGCACTTTGAAACGGAACGGGTACTTTGAAATCACTTTATCTTAATTTAAAAGAAATATATATATTTGAAAGAAAGCCGCAAATAATGTTTACACGTCGAAAACCATCTTCTAGAGAAAGAAAAATGTATTGTTTATTGTTTTTATTGAGAATGATTCCTAAAATTGAATTTTATTTTTGTAAGGAGAAATCAAAGCAAAGCCAGATGCATATGTGTGTGTGTGTGTATATATATATATATATATATATACACATATATAAATCTCTATATATCTATATATTTGAAAGAGAGAGAAAGAGACATTTAAGTGGAATTCCACCAGTTTATTTTTTAATTTATTTTTATTTTGGAGGGGGGCGGGGCGGGGCAGGGTCGGCTGGCTGATTAAGGCCGCGACGAAACGAGCGAAACAGGGAGGACAGCAGATAATTAGATTCTGTGACACACCGAAATTCAGAAAGTTTCGAAAAACGAAAAATGGAAAACAAAAATAATCCCAACCTTTGGAGTGATTTGCACTTCCGGGGGGGAAAATGATACAAAAATGGAAGCTTGAATTTCTAAGCAGGAATCATGGGGTTTATTTTGAGTATGGTTTATTTCCCCCCCCTTCCTCATTTCCCCGCTCTTCGTTCTTCGTTCTTGTTTTTACTTTGGTTTGTTTCCACTTTATTATTATTATTATTATTATTATTTTAAAAAATGTCTTAACAGCCAGTGCTACGCTGCGCGTTTTCTTCCAGGTTCCCTCGGGACCTTCCTGAACAGGAATCTAAATTTCTTACTAAGGCAGGTATCTCCTTCCGAGATTTTAGCCCCGGGCGAGGGATTGCAGAAAGGGGATGGTTTTTCGCACCCTTTTCTGACCCTTCCCACAAAGTGGGGGGTGGGGGTGGGGGGTTTGGCCCCGATCCCTCTCTTTTCGAACCCCTGCAGATCGACGCCCGGAGGCGTTCGTGTTCCTTGGGTCCAGCCCCGGCTGCTTCCGTCTTGGGCCGGGGTTCAAGGAAAGTCCCGGGGAATGAGACGCGATCCCCGACACCCCACCCCAAATCCTTCCACGGAGCTGCTCAGCTTAGCACTGGCTTAGCTCGCCGGCATATGCAAAACCTTAGCGTGGACTTTGTAAATAGATAAGTTACCTGAGATTATTCTAATCGAAAAGATGTGGTATCTCTTTCGGCTTCGGTCTCCATCGGTGTTCATGTTTGTTTGTTTTTTGTGAGTGTGTGTGTGTGTGTGTGTCTCCCTGTCTCCGTCTCTTCCCTACCAAAATCGACCGTTAAAAACAAAATCATGCTTTCCTAATAATCATCCTGCCCAGTAGGAACAGGGGCCCTCCGCCTGGTTTTAACCCGGTGCCCCTGGTCCCTTTCCCACCACCTGTCCCACGCTTAGATCAATTTTCTTCTCTGTGGGTGTATAAATCCAGTCTCCTAGCTGGACCAGATCAGAAGGCGATGATGGCCATTTTTGGAATATATTGCTTTCCCCGCCTCAATTAGCTGGGGCCAAAAATTATGAGATTTCTCAACCGGAGCCCAGCCACCAAAATTTCAAATTTCCCCCGCCATGCATGTCCTGCTTAGACTTGTCTTCCAAATCCCATCTCGATAAGTTCCTCTCTCCCGCCGTCGCTCTCTCTGCAAATGTGGGCAGGCTGTCTCGAGTCAGCGCAGGCGGGCGACTCCGATTCCGCCAGGGCAGGAAATCCAGTCCGGGTTTTGTTTTGCTTCAAACTTGAGTCCGCAGGCCCCAGGGAGCTCTCCACGGTGCTGAATCTGATTGTATCTGGGTCTTGAGGAAAACCCGGAGTGGATTCCCCCTCTCTCTCTCCCGTGGGAAGACGCCCTCCCCCTGAAATTAGAGACGGCCGGGCCCCACATTTGGGTACAACCGTTGTCAACGGCTAGTTCCCCAGTCACGTCACGTCCGCGGGCCACCGTCTAAAACCCGTATTGATTGTGATACCCATTTCTATTGTTCCCCTCCCCATGTCTTCGTTTCTGTCGCTTGATTTTCCTCCCATTTAGAGATACCGCACCTTGTCTGTAATTCTTTAAACCTTCTTATTTTTATTTCTTTTCTTTTCTTTTCCACCCACCCCTTCTGAGGGCAAAGGGTGGGATGGGGGTAGGCCGGGTTCAAGCAGAGACAGCAGCAACACTTTAACACAAGCCCTGGATGCGTTTGCACTAAAACCAAAACAGAAAGAAGAGAGAAAGAGAGAGAGAGTGTGTGTGTGTGTATATATATATATATATACACACACCCTGTGTTCTGTTCTGCCTTAACCTTCTTAATCTCACTTTGTACGACTGACGACAACGTGACCCGGAGAAACGCGACGATTTAAAAAAAAGAAAACCAACCAACCAAATCAACCGCAGCAGCAACAAACCTTCCGATCACGTACTGTGTTTATCAAGTGTTTTAAGTTGTCTAGTTGTGTTTTGTTTGTTTTTTAAAAGGAGAAGACGGAAAGATAGATTGCTGTTATATTTTTTTAAAAAAAGAAAACGTATATGCACAGGTGGTGATAAAAAGGGTTGCCAAAGAAACTGGATTTTTATTTTTTTATTTTTATTTTTTCGGGAAGAAGCCGTAGAAAAGAGAAATGTTTAGCACTAAAAGATGTCTGCGGGAAAGAAATGATTATATAGAGAGATATGTGTTATATACATACATCTGCATTTAATGTGTGTCTCTGTGTGTGTGTGTGTGTGTGTGTGTGTATATATATATATATATATATATATATATATATATATATATATATATATATATATATATATATATATATATATATATATATATATATATAATATGCACAAATGTGTTTCCCTTTGACAGAACAAACAATGATGATTGATCCAAAAGCTAATTATCTATGTAATGTCCGTCAGGTGATGGAAGCTGTATATCTCAGGGTCTGTGTGTCTTCTAAGTTAGTTTCCCCCCTCTCCTCCCCACCCCTGCGGACGTCCAAATATTTAGCCATTTTTGGAAATCGTCGCGGGGGGGGGTGGCAGTGCCGCTGCCCACCGGGGCGCTGGGGGCGGGTTGGGAAAAACTGATTGGAACAGCGTCCGCGGGCGAAAAAGGAGGGGGAAATGCAATTGTTCTAATAAATAAAACCCAAAAAGTACTACTCAATAATTAGAAGAATTGTTGTCCTGTCCTGGGGCGCTTGCGATACGGGAAGAGCTTTGACGATCCCTTTGAACACCGTAGTGGCGTGTTTTTTTTTTCCGGATCCGTTTGTGCCGGTTTCTCTGACCGAGAAGGACACGCGCGCGCTCCGAATGGGGCCCGAGCCTGTGACAGCGGCCGGGAAGGCGGTGAGATACGGGGTTCCCCAAATCCTTCTCTGGTCACCTGTTCTCTGGGCTGTTTGTTATGATGATGATTGTGAATGTAGAGGGGGGAATTTACACCTAAGACAGGGAGCAGGGCGGGTAGGATCGTCCCCTTATGGAGGGTGACGGAAAATCCCCACCCCCTTGGCTTCCTGCCGCGAAACCCGGGATTCGCTCAACTTATGCGTTGACGCCGTCAAGATGTCAACTGGCAGGCGGTTGGTTTTTAATTTTATTTTATTTTCATCCTCTGGGAATCTCAGCTTCTCGCTCGCGGGAATCGGTTCCATCTGCCGATGGAACTCTCCCCCCCCCCCCCAAAAAAAAAAAGCCAGGAGTGTGTTGAAAAAAAAAAGAGATTCCGTTTTCGGGTTGCGAGATGCGAAATTCTCTTTTTCCTCCCCGCCTGCCTGCGAGGGGTCTCTCTTTTTCGAGAAATAAAAGAACCTTCTGTTCTCGGGGTTTGAAAACGTCTTGGATCCCGTTACCAGGAATCAAAAGATGCACCTTGTTCAGAATCGCTCCCCCCCAATAAATAAATAAATAAATAAATAAATTAAATGAACCCACTGTCTTTTGAGTGCTTTAGAGGAGGTGCGAATCTCGCCTGTCTGATCGGCGCCCGAGGCCGGCTCCTTCTCCCTGAATTTAAAACCTATGGAAAGCCTTAAACGTTTGAAAAGAAAAACAAAACCTAACCACCCCCACTCCCCGCCCCCCCCCAAAACCAGGCGATCAAGCACCTTTGACTTACCTAAGGACTTTTCTTTGCACTAAGCACGGGGTTCGCCACGGAACTTCTGTTGCACTTTTATATATATATATATATATATATATAAATTAAAAATTAAAAAAAAGTTTTTGAGGATATACCGAAGACTGTTTGCATGGGGCAATAAATAAATAAAGAAGAATTTATAGCCGGTCCCATTGGAAATATACTCATTCTTTTCTTCTTCGTTCTCCACCCCTTAGAACAGCGTTCAGCGAAACTAGCCTCGGATCTCTCCCCCAGGTCGTCCGGAGAGCGTTATATTTACGATTCAGGGAGCTGGCAACCCTTCCGCTGTGGCCTTTTTGAAGGTAGAGTCTGCAAAGTTACGTGGTTAAGACTGCGTTCTGTAAATTAGGATCACACGCATAACACACACACATACCCTATTATTTTATCCGGGAATTTTCATTAACCTCCTGTTCTGCTGGTTTCCTCCGGAATCCCCCTTCTTTTACACCGCCTCTCTTCCTCCCACCCTGCCCAAATTCACTATTTCGAGAGAGAGAAAGGAAATATAGTATATGTATATATATATATCGATAGATCTAATTTATACATTTTCCAGTATATGCCGAAAGTTTTATTTAAGTGGAAAACTTTCCATGTTGTCGTCAGTTTTTTTTGGGTTGGGTTTATTTTTTTTTTTTTTGCTTTTGTTTCTCAAAAAGTATATATATATTTTTAAAAGAGCGTTCTGTTAAAGTTGTCCATGCGGGCGGTTTGTTCCTGAGGTTGAAAAAAAAATACGAATAAATAACCGGTTTATCCTATGGAAAACAATACTAAGATTATGTATTGAAGCTGTTTTCATAAATAGATAAGATAGATATAATATATGAAAATATATATGTACAAAGATATAGTTTAAACTTTATTCTGGGAAAGTGTGTGTGTGGGGGGGTGGTTGTTCTTAAAAATGTCCACGTCCTGTTGATCAGAAACCAAATTTTATCAAATCCAAGGAGGTGGGGGGGGAGACCGACTATATGCAATGGGTCCATTTTCATACATCTTCTTATTCTTAATTCTTACTTATTGTTGTTATTGTTGTTATCTATACAGAGAATAATCTATCAAGAGCACTCTAAAATTCATCTTTTTTTTGGTTCGTTTTTAGAAGAAGAAAAAAAGATACAAGCAACCCTTAAGTGACTAACTTAAATGTGGTCAGTTTGTAAAGCACAGATGAGACATTCCGTACAATGTATATTTGATAATCTTTATTAGAAAAATAAAATAAAAAACAGAACCCCTTTGGGAGATGGGGTTCTAAGGAGATTAAATATATATCTATATCTATATCTATATATCGATAAATAAATAAATGACTATATTCTATAAAGATGCACTTTTTTGTGAGGAGGGGACTTAAAAATAAATACCGATGTATGTTTTAAATTAGAAAAGCAGAGTCCTCTTTCATTCCTGTACATAACAGAGCCTTATCTTTAAAAAAAAAAGAGGAAAAAAGTAATGTAACCCACACCCAACCCCTAGTGTTGGTCACTGTTGTCTCCTGTTTGTTTTATATTCTTGATTTTTCTTCTTTTTTCTAAACTCCGAAAACAGGAATGGAGGAGGTTAAGGGATCGAGGGCTAAAGAGCTATTTAGAGGCAGAGCTGTAGATGTCGATTACGTTTGGTGGGTCTTTTTAACGCAATTTTCTTTGGAAAGCTAAGCTGTAAACCCCCCCCCCCACTTTTTTTCTCTTTTCACAATCTTTTTCTTTTTGCTCTAGGAGGCCGGTAAGGGCATCAACAGTTCAGGGAATGGAACTTGGAAGGGGGGTTCCTTAATGGTTGTCAACGCTTGGCAAACTGGTTCACCCCCTGATTCCATTCCGTGAACCCCAATAAATGTCCCCGGCTAAAAACCAACACGTCTAAACTCATTTGGATTGAACTTCCGTTTGCAAACCTAGGCCCGCGGTCGGAACCAAGGAATGGATGTTGATCCTTTCCGAGAGAGTGTCTCGGTCTAAAAGTTTCCCGGGCGATCGGTGACCGCCCGGCCCCCTTTCCCCGAGAAAATCCCCAACTGACCTTACAAATAAGTTTTAAAGAGAGAACTCGAACTGTGGTTGTAAGCGTGCCGCTTGGGAAGCAATCTGCAGGTTTGGGTTGCCTCCCCGCTGGGGTGGATTACATCCGTGGCTTTTCCGTGGTTCCCCGGCAGACTGGGTTGCATTGATTCCCCCGCAGTTTTGCAGGGGAGGGTTTTAGCGAGATGGGATTCCGATGCCATAACTTGCGTCTTCTCAGGTTTCGGGGTGGAGATGCCCCGCCCGAGTCTTCCTCCTCATGGGGGAGAAAAAGTATATTTGGAAAAAGCCACCCACGGATCGGGAAGCCACTGCGTCACGTAGCAAAACCCAAACGAGGACCCCTCTCCAACCCACCCACCCCCTCGTCCCTGAACTGCGACCCTAGGGAGCACTTCCACGGCCCCAAGCAGGACTTGGCCCCCTGGATCCACCTCTCTTTTGTGTCCCCGGGGGCATAGCGTAGCCTTAAACCCCTCGTGGCGGCCCTCACCCTGGCCGATGGGGCTGCCCTTTCCCCCTCACCCCCTTCCGTGGCAAGCCAAGGCAGTCGCCAGCCTCCGGGTATAGGGTCCCCAAAACATCCGCCCCAAATGCGCTGGGGCCGGGTGGGCGCTCGGGCCAACAGTCGGAAGGCATGGTGCCTGTATCGGTGCGGACTGGCGTCTGTGACTAATTGGATCGTCTTCCCATTAGCGTGGCCGTTTGGGTCTGCTTTCAACCTGCCCTAGACGCCCTTCCCTAAATAGTTCCCCGTCGGGCCTGGACTGGCCCCGTCTCCGAAGCCTAACAGGAGAAGCCGCCAACATCCTCGGAGCCCGAGACCGGTGCCCTCTTCGGTTACGGCTTCTTCTCTCTTCCGCCCCGAGGGTGGCATGGCAGGACGGACGGCCCGACGGAGCCGCCCGGAGCCGACGTCGGTTCCCGACGTTGCGCGCACGCACGGTCCTCGTCAGCTCCGCGTTCTCCTTTTCGGTCCTCGGATCCATTCGCCTCCCGGATGGTCCCGATCGGTTTTGCTTTCCTGGACATCGGAGGAGGGCACCTCGTTAGGGTCGCTGACCGGCCTCTCCTTGACGGGACGCCTTGCTTAATTTCTGGGGAAGAAAACCCCCTTGAATCTGGAACATAAAATCCTTGCACCTAACTAAGCCATGCTTTCCATCCTGGAATAAACCTGGAAAAAAAGAGAAGCCATTTTCCCCGTGGTTTGTGTTCCTTCCAGAAAACCTTCAGGACCATCTTTTCCCTCCCGGTCAGGACCCCCTTAACCCACGGCGTCGGGGGGGGGGTTCCTTTTGAGCCACGGAAAAGGGCCACTGGTGGCCCTAATTTTCCCCATAGCCATTCTTGGGAGGTGGGGGGGACACCGCCTTTCTTCCGCCTGCATCTGGAGAAAGGTGTTTCTCAAAAGACTTTTGTTTGGAGCGGGGGAGCTTGCCGGGGTTTCCACATGGGGACGAATTTCCGAATTTCCCCTCCTTTGCACCGAAACACGGATCTGTCTTGGGGTCTGTCCCCCCCCCTCCATCTGACCTCTTGAGGATTGAATTGTTAGTTCAGGGACAAACCCCCCCTACGCGGGCGCCCCAGTGTCCCGGCGACGCGAAAAAAACCCATCTCCAAAAGAAAATGGGTTTCACCGGGCGTCCTTGCGTCTGTATGGGGGGGAGCCCCCCCCCCAATTGGCATAGGATTTCTTAACTCTTTTTCGCCGGCCGGCTTCTCTCAGGGAGTCCGCGCGCCCGTGAGCGGCGGATGTCAGGGAAAGGCGTCTCCGGTGTGGTTCGGACAGAAGTCCGGCGCGGACCCAACCAGGAGATTTCCCCCCAAGTTTCTTAGAGGAAGCAATGTTTGACACACACACACACACACACACACACACACAAATACGTTCGCTTCTTCCCTCATTTCTGCGCCCAAAGGAACGCCGCGATCGACTTCTGCAGACATGCCCTGGTTCCTGTTTGGTTTCGTGGCCGAGCTGGCCACGTTTTAGGGTGAGCGGCCGGTATTCCCCCGTCGAGAACTCGTCCCGCCATCCGTGCTTCTGTTAGGGTCTCCCCTGCCTAATTTTGGAAGGTCTCCATTCCTCCCACCCACCCCCCAAAGAAACCGTGCCCATTCAGGATGGCCGCCGACCCTGCGGGTGCAAGAGATAAAATAAATTTAAAAAACCAGTTTTCCATCTCTTTTGGCTGGGAGGTTTTGCACTCTTTGCGTCGTGTCTTCTCTTGGCATCAATTTTTCCGGAACGGATATTTCTTGCTCGTTCTGCATCACACACACACACACACACACACACACGGAATGTAGCTTGGGAGATCCTCTCACTGAACTGATTTTATTTTATTTTATTTTATTGACAATGGGCCAAACCCCATGGCGGTTTTCTGGAACGCATTTAGGGCCTGTCGAGGGGTTTTACAGAACAAGTGAACCGACAACCCATCTGCTCTTTTCCTAGGAATATATATATATTTTTTTGCCGTTTGTTGAAAGAGGAGAGCAAGGATTTGCACACAAAAGTAAATTTTGATTTTCTTCTGTTCAGGATGATGGATTTAAAAATTGTATGTTCTTTCCCCCCCCCTCCCTTTTCCTTCCCAATATATTGTACTGTAACTGAGATCCTTTTTTTTTTTTTTGCACTAATAGAGTTCTTTTCTCTCAAGACCTTTGTCTCTGTTTTTCTTTCTTTCTTTCTTTCCTTGGACAACCGGTTGGGTTTTCTTTTGGGGGTTGGGTTGGGTGGCAGGGGAGAGGAAGTTGGCACACATCTCCATTCTGGGAATTCCCCCTCCAGATGTTTTGGACCGCAACTCCCACAAGTCCTTTGCCATGAGCAGCCTAAGCTTGGAATTCTGGGAGTTGTGGTCCAAAACATCAGGAGGGCCAAAATCTGGCCATGCCTGTGCTTAGCTTCATCCTGACTTCCTGTGCAAACCGGAAGTGGTTCAAAACATCTGGAGGGCCAGAAGCTGGCCAAAGCTTCCCTCCCCCCCCCCCAAACTAGGCCAATCCTCCCAGTGAACCAGAGGGCTGCCAGGTGGACCTCCCAGGAAGGAAAATATTGGGTTTATATAGCCCCCCACCAAAAAAAACCCAAACTCCCATGCTGAGCCAATGTGGCGGTTGATGAACAGCCAAGGGATGGCAGGATGCAATTTTATCTTATTTTATTTTTGGGAAGGGGGTGGTGGTGGTGGAATTGCATGGAATCCAAGTTTTATTTTGGGGGGGGGGGGACTCTTTGCAAAAAAAACAAGTTGGTGCAGGTCCTTTCCCTAGTGCCTATCCCTGTTTTGTGTTTTTTTTAAAAAAAGCTCCCTTGGCTTATTACGGGTTAATTGGCAGCGTTTGGCCTGCTATTTCCCGCTTGGCTGGGCTTCTTCGCCCCCCTGGCTCCGGCCCCCCTGCTCCGTCAGCGCGACTCGAGGCCCGGATCGGAGACGCACGAGGTGGCTTCTAATCCCGTCTTTTTGCACGGATTAGACCCCGAGAAAGACGGTTAATGCCGGCGCTCGCAGCCGGCTAAAGAGGGGGCCGGGTTAACGGCATCCATCAGCCGCCGTTCTCACCCCCCCAACCCCCCCCCACTTCCCCGGCCGGGGCAGGGTTGGGCCCAAGCTGTCACCAAGCAGATGGCGTGGCAAATTTAGGGATGAACCCGGTGGGTGGGTTATTGTGGGGGGGGGGAACACTTCTTATCTTGAAAGGATTGAAGGGGAGGCCAAGATGGAACACCCCCCCCGCGCGAAGTCAAGTTCTTGGAGACGCGGAACCTCCCGGCGCAGGGGCAGTCTACCTTGGGTGGTGCAAACAAGAGCCAAACGAGAACAGAAGGAAAGGAAAGAAACGGGATGCCCTCTTCGTAGCTGCCGGAAAAAAGGATTCGAGGACCGAAGGAGGGCGTCTCAGCCCTGCACCACCGCCTGCCTGCAAGGCCAGGCATCCGGCGAGAGTAGACGAGCCCACGCGGAGTCCTGGTAAGAAGGCCGGATTTGGACCGAAGTCGGCGGGTTTCTTCAAACAAGAGGGTTGTTTTGAGGATGGTGGAGAGAGGAGACAGTGACGCCGCCATCCCCCCCCCTTGAATTTTTGGAGCAGAGCTCTTAACAAGGGAGATTTCCAGAAAGCAAATGCGTGGGTTGCCCGGAAGGAGAGGTAATTCCTCCTCCCCCCCCTCGCATGGAGTATGCCGTATCAAACGCCCGGAGCAGGCAACGAAGAGCCGTTGGCTGTGCAAAACACCCGCTCCCGGAGGTAACAAAAAACGGGGGCCGAAACCAATTCCGTGGTTTAAGAGGAGTTGCCTTTGATCAGCGGGGACGTTATTTTGGAAGCAGGCTTCGGGGAGACGGCTGTCGGGCCTTGTTTCCTCCAGGCTGGGCCAAGGAGACACCGACACCCATCACCTTCCGACACCTACCCGTGGCCTTCACACCCGGGCGGGATGCCGAGGGCAGCCGCCCATTGTTAAAAGAGATTAGCTTGTGTCATAAGTCTTCTATTTTTCGAGGCCGCTACAAGATTTAAGGGGGCTTATCGCGTCGGATTAAGAGGCCGCGTTTATCTCCCTTAATGCCACTTTGCCAGGGGGGCCCCCCGCAGGTCCGATCTTTTTTTCCCCCCTTAAGGGCATCAGGAACAATTAGCCGGCGAGCAATTAGGCCAGGCGCGCACACAGGGGGGGGGGTGTCGGCGAGCATCCCCCGCGTTTGGATGTGTGTGTGTGTTTTAAATAAAATTACGCAGGATTAGGCGACCGGCCGAACCAATTTCCCGGATTGCTTCTCCGTCCCCCCGCCCTGCCCTCACCCCAATACTGGAAAAGACCCAACAATGCTCACTGTCACCAGCCTTTTAACGGGACGAGAATTTACAAAGGAAGCCACGCCAAAGTTTCGGGGAAGGGAAGAGGTCGTGGGATGTCTACTCGTGAGGCTTGACGGAGATGTTTTTTGGGTTTGGAATCGGAATGGATCCTACAAACCCGAGGGGGGAAACGGCAACGTAAGGTTGCAGTACAGATCTCACTGCCATTCAGTCAGCCTGACGGGTGGTGTTTTTTTTTTGGGGGGGGGGGTGAGAGACTTGGCTGAGCTCCCTGCCCCGCCCACAAGGCAAAACCCGCCCACTTTGCCTTGGCTCCACCTACTTTGCCCCCCCCTAATAGAGGGACACCCCCCACCCCCCTGGCTCTGGACTCCCCCCCCCAGCTCTGTTTTTGTTTCAAAGGACGGACCTTTGGCCCTCTGGGCGCTGGAGATTCCTTGTCCCACGCTCCCCAGCGCAAGCTGAGGAACATGGATGTCGTAGTCCGCAAAGCGAGCCTCCGCGGACCGGTGCAGTCTACCAGGCGCGAGCGAGCCGCCGGTCCGAGCAAGAGAGAGAGAGAGAGAGGATGTTCCTGAGGGCCTCTGGAGTTCGGAGAGCCGGGGGGCTGGATTTGACCATCGCTCTGGACCCTGGTTTGTTTTAACAGAAGATCCACTAAAAGGGGGGGGGGGCGAATCCAGAGATAGGGGAGAAATCGCTTAACAGAATCGCCTATGGGGGCGAATCCATACAACAGAAGAAGAAGAAAAAAACGGTCGCGATGAGGGATTAATCCGTTTCCAATGCATTCCGATGGGAGATTTGTGCCAAAGGAAAAAGGGGCTGAACAGGTTTTCATTTGGAACGGATTAATTCCTTTACACAAGTTAACGGAGTATTTAGGCATTCTTCCATTGCAGCTGCCTTTTCTCCAGGGCAGGAAAACGGGAACGATGGGCTGTGCCCGCAGGGCGGTAACGGCTTGAGATTTTTGGTCCAGGGGTTGGAATCCGAGAGGGAATCCTAGTTTTGTGGGGGACGCTCTGGCCGTCAAAATGGTTCAGTAACTGCTCTGGTCACCATCCACCCGGTCTCTTTAGGGACTTTTTTTTTCAGCACCCCCCCCCCCGTGAGCGACAACGGAAGCCGACAACGGACGGTGGAGGCACCCCTACCTCATTGGCCAGGTGGTCGGCTCGAGGAAGGAGCGCCGGGCGCGAGCGATGGCAGGTAAGCCGGGGGTCCCTTGCGTTGCCCCGCTGTCTGGCCAAGAGAGACCCACCGCCGCCGCTGCCACCCCTGTGACCACCCGAAACCTCAGTAGGAATCTTGCCCAACTCTTTTGTCCCAAAGGATGAACCCTCGGCCCTCTTGGACGCTTGGCCAGCGCCCGGCGGCAGTCGAGGAGCATGGGTGTTGTAGTGCAGGGGGGAAAAAGCCACCGGGCGGGCCAAAGATGCCTTCTTATGTCTTTGGAAGGAGGAGAGGCCGCCGAGGGAGGGTGAGAAGCTGGAAAACGGAGCCTCCATGGACAGGCGCAGTAGACCAGGCACGAGCTGTCGAAGCTTTGGAAAGTGTTCAGGTGAGGGGTACCGCCGGGGTGTTTCTGTCCCGGAGTTTCTCTATCTTAAAAGGATCCCCACTGTTTCTCCCGGCAAAAGGAGGCCAGGGAAGGTCCTTCCGAAGGCAGCGATTGTCCAGCCAAAAAATGAGCGGGGGGGACCCAATTAAAAATACCCCCCCCCCTAAGCTGCTTCCATCAAACCGGTCACGATCAGAGGTGGACGGGTGCCACGGGCTGGTACGACCTGCTCCAGACGGCGGCCCAGCCGGGCCGTTTTTCAGCCGGGCCCTTTGCCACCCCGGCGCCAGGGACGAAGCATCGGGGCCAGGCGGTGGGGGACGAGGGGAGGAAGAAGGGAGGCCAAGCCGGCAGGCCCGGGGGCGGCGGGCCGGGGGCGAGGCCCGGCGGGGCGTACGGGAGGCAGCCGAGGCAGTATCGGCCCGCCGGGCAGACGCCGAGGCCATAGAAGGCGTACGGGTGGCAGTAACCACAGTTTATGGCCATCCTGAGAAAGAAAGAAAGAGAGGAATAAAGACCGGATCATTGTTTTTTAAAAAAAACCCCAAATGGTGCCAATGCACAGACCTGCAAACCACTGGGGGGACCCCGAGTTGTACCTGGAAAGTCCCTTTCCGAAATAACCCAGTGGCCATATTTGTCGGTTTTCGGCTGGTTGACACAAGGGCCTTTAACCCCACCCCCACCCTGCCGTTCTCTAAAGATTAAATTTTCCTTATTGGGGGGTGCTTTTCCCCCTTCCTAGTCCAGTCTCTCTCTCTCTCCCCCCCCACCGGCTTCTCGGTCCCCCCCCCCAAACCCAGAAGGAAGCCCAGATCTTGTTTTCTGGGAGTTTCCCAGTCCAGACCGGACCTGGGACCAGCAGCTCAGCCTCCCCAGGGTTAGTAAACTCGGCCAGCCCGACGTGGGCATCCCGAACCCCCCACACCCCACACCCCACCCCAGAAGCCCCTTCCCAAGGAAGAGTGAAAGCCAAGCGGCCTGGGGGGTGGGCCGGCCGGTCAGCGGGCCCCGGAGTCCGGGCAGGTCATCCTTCGGTCAGCCCCGAAGTCTCAAAAGGCCTTATCCGTGACTCAGAAGGATGAACCCATTAGGAGAGAGCAGAGGGCCGGGGGGGGGGGCGAGGGATCAGCCGTGGGTTTATTTTGGAGGGGGTGGTTGGGGGGGAGGGGGTCGCAGGGTGCCAACCCCCCCTTCTCCTCCTCCTCTCCCCGCGGCCGCCAGTGTCTCACCTGCGGATGCGTCTCCGGGCCCTCCGCCGGTGGTAGTCCCCTTTGGCAAAGTCCTCCACATTGGCCGGGTGGATGGCCCAGAAGTGTCCCTTCCCGTTGTCGCTCCGGCCGGCTTTGACGAAGCACTCGTTAAGGGACAGGTTGTGACGGACGCTGTTGCGCCAACTTTTCTCCTGGGGGGGGGTTGTGTGTGTGTTAGGGGAGACACACGGGAAGTTACTTTTAAAAAGGGACCTGCTTCCGAGCTTCGTGGAGAAGGCCCTCGCCAGAATGGCCGAAACGGACCTGGGTTTGCCCCCGCTCGGGTGCGTTTTCCTATCCCCTTGTCAGGGGGAACGCCGGAATAGTGCAAAAGTGGCTTATTTTTAAACCGGCCATTGAAGCGTTCAAGAAGGCCGTAAAAGTGACTTATCAAAGTAACTCCCCAGCGTAGATTTTGAGGTGACCCTTAAAAGTTGCATTTAGGAGTCCATGAGCAAGTGCAGCTTTTAAAATGGCCCTTAACAGTTGCGTTTGGGAACTAACTAATGAGCACGACTCTTCGGATGGACTGAAAAGTACCTTTCGGAAGTAACTAGTGAGCATAACTCTTAGGAGCCCCTATAAAAGTTCGCTTTGGGAGGGTTGAGTAGCTGCATACTTCTTTAGGGCCTGTTGACAGGGGGAATTAGGCTGTACAGATGCCTGTAAAAGGAAGGAGGTTTTAAGGGTTCCCAGTGGGCTTGCTTCTCTCTCTGTGTCTTTCTCCTTTTCTCCTCCTTCCTTCCTTCTTAATTCCATTATCAGCTCCTTGCTTCCTTCCTTCCTTCTATCCATCATCAGCTCCTTCCTTCCTTCCATCCATCCATCCTTCCTTCTATCCATCATCAACTACTTCCTTCCTTCCATCCATTATCAGCTCCTTCCTTCCCTTCTTCCATCTATCGATCCATTATCAGTTCCTTTCTTCCTTCCTTCCTTCTTTCTTCCTTCCTTCCTCCATCCATCATCAGCTCCTTCCTCCTTCTTCCTTCCTTCCTTCCTTCCATCCATTATCATCATCATTCCATTATCAGCTCCTTCTTTTCCTTCTATCCATCAGCTCCTTTCTTCCTTCCTTCCATCCATCCATCCATTATCAGCTCCTTCCTTCCTTCTATCCATCAGCTCCTTCCTTCCTTCCATCCATTATCAGCTCCTTCCTTCCCTTCTTCCATCTATCGATCCATTATCAGTTCCTTTCTTCCTTCCTTCTTTCCTTCCTTCTATGCATCGTCAGCTCCTTTCTTCCTTCCTTCCTTCCATCCATCCATCATCAGCTCCTTCCTTCCTTCCATCCCATCCATCAGCTCCTTCCTTCCTTCCTTCCATCCATCCATCATCAGCTCCTTCCTTCTTTCCTTCCTTCCTTCCTTCCTTCCTTCCTTCTATCCATCATCAGCTCCTTCCTTCAATCCATCATCAGCTCCTTCCTTCAATCCATCATCAGCTCCTTCCTTCCTTCCACCCATTATCAGCTCCTTCCTTCCCTCCTTCCATCTATCCATCCATCACCAGCTCCTTCCTTCCTTCCTTCCTTCTGTCCATCATCCCTTCCACTCACCCATCCATCATCAGCTTCTTCCTCCTTTCCTTTCCAAGCAGGCTCACCCCCCCCCCAAAAAAAACCCAACAAAGACCAATCCTTCTTCTTCTCTTCTCTGGATGCATTTCAGCACCAGGGACAGCGGCGGTGAAGTCTGCCCCCCCCCCCCCGCAACCCCGACAGAAAGGAGATTTTCGCCATCCCCTGGGCGTCCCAGGGCCCCAGCCTTTAAGGGAGGAGGTCGACCAGACAAGCCGAGTGACGGGACACCTTCCGTTGGCCAAACGAAGGCCCCCCTGGCATCGTACCGCAGCCCCGCCGCAAACATGGCTAAGCTTGAACTTTTTTCCAAGGAGAAAGGAGGGTAAAACACCCTCTAAAATAAATAAACGGGGGATTAAACGCAGGGGCAGAAAATAAGGCAAGGGCCCCCAGCTCCCGAGAGATCGGAGGGACCTCCCAGATATTCACACACCCCTCCCCCCCAAAAAAGGAAAAGCAAAGTGTTCTGCTTATATACCACTCCATAACACTTGAAGCCCTCTCAGGGCGGTTTATAGTTTTTATTATGCAGGCTACCCGCTGCCCCTTTTTGGGTGCAGAATATGGGCGTTGCTGAGGGTGGTCTCAGCTCAAGGGGCGGATTCTCTGCCTTCGAGGCTGGAGAAAATAAAATATCGGGCGGTGGCCGATCGGCAGGGCTCCAGGGTAGGTCGGTGCAACGCAAGGGGTCTACAAACTAGCCTGATCAAGAACCAGGGACCTCCTGGGTTCCTTCGATCGGGTCTCCCAGCGGGGCAGGGAAAGCCACGTAGACGTTCTCCAGTTTCGGAAGGAGAGGCAGCTAAGAAGGGAACCCAACCAAGGGCCCCCCGGGCCCCGCCACCCTCCAGCTGTCTCGCCCAAAGACAGATCCTGGGCGTGGCGGGACCTACCTTGTTTTTGAAGTAGGGGTAGTGGTCCATGATCCACTGGTAGATGTCCGACAGCAGAAGCTTCTTCTCCGGGGACGAGAGGATGGCCGTGGAGATGAGGGCAATGTAAGACTGGTTGGGTTTATCCAGGAGATCCGGAGCATCGGGTACCGCCGGTGGATCACCCCGGTCAGCGTCCTCCCGTCCACCTGGTTCCGGCCGGCTCTCGGCTTCCAGATCCCCTCGGGCCCCCATCCCCTTGTCGGAGAGCAGGTAGTCGATGGTGAAGGGAGCTCCCGGCGGCCTCCGGGTTTCCGTCCGAACCCCTTCCATGCCTCACGCCGCCGGGGAACCCCTTCATGCCCTGTGCATCGTTCTCCTCCGCAACCCTGGTTCCGGAGAACTCGAGGGCGGTGGGGGGGGGGACCTCGAAGGCCGGGTGGCCACCCGGACCAATGAAGGCCCCGCCTGGGAGCCCCGGCGTGTAATTAGTGGAGATTACCGGATTTTTCCTAATTGTGTTTTCACAAACGGCCTGCCTTCGCAAAGCAGCCTGTGTATCTGGCAAAGTCCCGGCTTTAGCTGGATTGTCCCCCCTAAGCCTAATAAATACATTGATTAATCCGTTTGCGGGTGCTGGCGGTGGCGGTGGAGGAATTCCCGAGCCAGGTTCGTCGACAGGTTGGCAGCTGCCGGGAGGGGTGGCCGGTCACCGGTCACCCAAAGGGTCTTCGTTATTCTATTAATCAGTCGGTTGCAACAGCCCCAATGGGGGTGCGTCCATTTATCTTTTCCGTTGCGTGGGCTTGTTGGCATTTGCCATTTCGGCGTGGTTTCTCCCGATCCCTAGGGGTCCCTTCTGGGCCTGTGGCCCTAAATATTAGTACAGTAGGACCCCGGTATCCGCTGGGGATTGGTTCCAGGCCTTCCCGTGGATAATGAAAACCATGGATAAGAGAGAACGCTTTCCCACCCACCCCCAAACTGCTGTTTCTTGACAGTAGCTTGCTTTATGGCTGCTGTTTTTTTGACAGTAGCTTGCTTTACAGATGCTATTTGTGACTAGATGCCCTAACAGCATCCGATCTCGCCTGATTTCGGAAGCTTAAGCAGGGTCGGCCCTGGTTAGTACTTGGATGGGAGACCACCAGGGAAGACCAGGTGCTGGAGGCGTCTGGACTGTAGGAACTGGCAAAGCCACTCCAGTACTCCTTGCCAAGAAAACTCCATGGACACGGGGTCACGAAGAGTCGGTCACGACTGTAACGACACAACACACGACACATTTGTGACAACAGCTTTTTTTTACTGCTGCTGTCTGTGACAACAGCTTGCTTTACAGCTTGCTTTGGGGCTGCTGAATTATTTAATTTTTTTTCCTCTGCCAACCGCGGATAATGAATCAGCGGATACCGGGGGGGTGTGTGTTTCCTACCGTATTCTGACTTGGAAAGAAAGGGCAATGGATGGGTCCGTGGCCTTGAAGTCATCAGTCATGAACACCACGGGTGGAGTTTGACGACAGCCATATCCATGGTCTCGACCAGGCATGTCCAAAACTTCGGCCCGCCAGATGTTTTGGACCACAACTCCCACAGTCCTTTGCCATTGGAAATGGAGGCTTGGAATTCTGGGAGTTGTGGTCCAAAACGTCAGGAGGGCTGAAGTTTTGGACATGCCTGGTCTAGATGGTTTACGTGATCCCCTCTTGTGCTCAGCTGCAGAACCAGAGCTTGGGAGTTTGATCGGCAGGGGATGGACTTGAATGGTCTAAAAGCAGCACTGGCGAACCTTTTAGAAACCCAGTGCCCAAACTGCGATTCAAAACCCCACTCATTTTTGTTTTTCTTTTCGCAAAGGGCCAAGACGGCAATTTAACCTGAAGACCGGCGGCTGTGAAGGGGCGACGTCGGATGCCCAGCGTCGACACCTGTGCCGTAGGTTCGCCAACACTGATCCCAATTATTGTTATAATTTATAATTATAATTTGTTGATGATTTATGATTGCACTTAGTAACCGCGCCCACCTTCCCAGAGGGAACTCTGGGCGGGGAACGCACATGTCAATAAAGAAATTGCAGAAACGCAAAGGAAAAACATGAAAAAGACTAGAACCAACTCCATATAAGTACAAACGTTTAATGCAAATCAAGGCCAGAGTTTGGAAGTTCGATTCCACCGTGGTGCCTCTTTGACGCCCTGGACTGGATGACCTTCAGCTCGGCTGTCCTAAGTTGATGAAGGATGATCTTCATTGATCGCTCTCTGATCACAGGGAAGGAATGTGACGTCCATTTCGCCAAAAAGGACACCGCCTCCGGTCATCTTTCATTGACCATCTCGTTATTCAAAGTGGAGCCAAAGCTGGGCTCTTTAAACTATTTGAAATAGTTTAAAAGCATGAAAAAAAAACCACTGGGAATTTAAAACAAACCTCCAGCTATGAAGCCCAGCTGGAAAATAATTGCCTTTTTCGAGGACCTGGTGTGGCCGTTTTAAGCGCTGGCCTTTTAATTCTAGGTAGGACAACTTGAGTTTTCCTATCTCTGCAACTTGGGTTTTCCTATCTCTGCATGATCAATATTTCTTTCTAGTCTTACACAAAGATTTTGTTTTAATTTTTTTTTTCCGTTTGAGAAGGTGAGGCGAAAACACTTGCTCTCAGATGGGCGGCACAAACAACCAATCAATCAATAAACAAATACTCAGAAATTCATCCCTCTGTCTATTTAACCCCGTTCATTCTATTCTTGATCAATATCTTTTTCTAGTCTTAAAGAAAGATTTTTTTTTAATTTTTAAGTTTGAGAAGGGGGAGGCGAAAACACTTGCTCTCAGATGGGAGGAATCAATAAACAAATACTCAGAAATTCATCCATCCGTCCATGGTTCTCTCCCCCCCCCCAGCTTTCAAAATTACATCTTTTGAAGGAGAGAGAATTTGTCGGTACAAGGGGGGGGGGAACAGTCTCATTCTGGGTTTCTTCCCAAAAATATCTAGAAATAAATCAGGAGATAAAAAAAATTGAATAATGAAAATAATACAGTTGAAAGGAAGGGGTGAGCTTTGTTTACGTTTGGGTTTGGGTTTTGTTTTGTTTGCTTGTTTTGCAATTAATGAGGGAAATAAATAAAATGTAAATGTGAGTGTTACCTGCTCCCTCAAAGAAAGGGCCGGTGGAACTGAGGGCCACTAGATTGCCCCTATATACGATATGAAGAATTAAAAGCAGGGGATTGGCGCCTGCCATAATTGGTTTATGCCCCAAAACTGAACAAGCGATTAATCTACATTTGAGCATTACACTCGTAAATAATCAGGGGGGTTGATTCTGGGATGGTCTAAAAGATTAATTAATAACTTAATCCCGCAATTAATTAGCAGCTGGCTTTATTTAACGACTAAACGGCTTAACGGTGCTTGTTTTCAGCCTCCGTAATTGCCAGCTTGCAGTGTTATCTAATTGCTGAATCGATTTGTTGACTTAATTGCATATTTAGATTGGGGTATTTCACACACACACACACACACACACACACACCTTTAAAAGGGGGGATTATTTCTTGTTTACAAAATGCTTTTCTTTCTCGCAAGTATCTCTGTTTTAATTGCACTATTTAAGGTTTTTGTGTTTGACTGGTTAAACAGAACCGTTTTCGGCCCTGTTCAGTGGGTTGGAGCCATGAGAGAGGGAGCAGCTGTACTTCCAAATCATCACAGGGGTTGATTTGATAAATTGTGAAGTGAGAGCATTGTAACAAACCCTAGCAGTATGTGACAATGCGAAGAGCGGGTCATTTGTAAACCCAACGCCTCTTGATTGTTTAGGGCCAATGCTGGATGGAATCAGATAAATTGTTATTTATTTATTTTTTTAAACCTACAACTGCTGACATTGTCCTGCAAGTATATCAAATGGATCCCCAGGGTTTATTGTTTTCACCCAGGCTGGATGGAGGAATTCAGTTCAACTCGATCACATCATGGCCCCAAAGTCTTAATAATACCAATAAAATCAAAATATGTGATTGGTGGGAACTGAAAGGCCCTCTGCACATGGGCAAGGGAGCCTTTGCGCATCCCTGCCTGCCTCATTTTCCTATCTCTTGCCGAGTAATATAAACTATCGCTAAAAATCAAAACAATTAAGCTGCGTCTTTAATATATATATATTCCCCTCCCCCCCCGTCTTGATTTAGGTGTATGGCCCTTTAAGAGCCCGGTGGGCGGGGCCGCGAGGGAAATCCTTCCGTTCCCCGCTGGGCGCATGCGCCTCTTTCCTGAGGCGGAAAGGCGCCCGGCGAGGTTTGGGTTGCGCATGCGCCGCTCCCTTTCCTGCGGTCTTTTGGAAGAGGAGAAGCCGGCGAGCGTTCGGCCATTCGGGGCTCGGGGTGGGTGGGTGGGGGAGCCGCGCGCATGCGCGAGACGGCGAGAGCCCGAGCGCATGCGCATGCGCATGCGCCCGGCCTGGAGGGCGTGGCGGCTGGGTGTGTGTGCGCGCGCGCGCGCGCCGACCGTTGGGAGGAGGGGGGCGGCGATAGAACGCCAGGAAACAGCCGGCCGCTTCGGATTGGCCGGCCGGGCGCTGTCACGTGACGCGGCCGGCTGTTCCCCCCCCTCCCTCTTTTCTCCACCTCCCGCCGCCGGCGCGTTGGATGCTGGAAGCCAAGATGGCGGCGGAGCTGGTGGAGGCGAAAGTGAGTGAGTGCAAAAGAGGAAGGGAGGGGAGGGGAGGGGAGGGGGGGACACTGAGGAAGAGGAGGAGGAGGAGGAAGAAGAGGGGGGGTTAATTATTTTTTTGGGGGGGGTCCCTTCTTTTTGAGGGTCCCCCCCTCCCCGGTTGGGCCCCCCTTTCTTTCAGGGGAGGGGGGGAGGGGGCGTGGCCTCCCCGGGGAGGGAGCCGCCCGAAGCCCCGCCCACTGGTCCTTCCGGGGGGGGAAGCAGGGAGAGGGTGTCCCCCCTCATAAAGGCTCCCCCCCGCTCCCTCGACCCCCTTCCCTTGGGTTCCCCCCGACTTTGGTTCCCCCCCTCGCTTGTTTCTGCCTCCCCTCTTTATTTAATAACAATAATAACAATAATAATAATAATAATAATAATAATAATAATAATAATAATAATAATAATAATAATAATAATAATAATAATAATAATAACTTTATTTGTACGCCGCCTTTCTCCCCAAAGGGACCCCAGCTGGGGAAACCTCTCCTCCTCCCTCCCCCCCCACTTACAGGGGGGCCCTTTTTTCTCTTTATAGCCCCCCCCCCCTTTTTTTTCTCTCTCTCTCCCCATATACACCTAATATCAATTTAATTTCTCAGCCTTTTTGCCTACTAAGGGCTCTTCTCTCCTCCTCCCCCCCAATCCTGATCTGTGGTCCCCCTCCAAAAAAAAATTATAGCCCCCACTTTTCTCTCCCCCATTAAAATCTAAAATCAATTTAATTTCTCAGCCTTTTTGCCCATTAAGGGCTCTTTTCTTCCCCCCCACCCCCCAAATCCTGATCTGTGCTCCCCCCCCCCAAAAAAAAATAATCCTGCTGGGTTACTTGGTGCTTTTCCAGCAAAAGGGGGTGTGGAGGGGTTGGACTGGATAGCCCTTGACGTTTCTTCCAACTCTGTGGTTCTGTGATTCAAAGAAACATGTTGTGTGGAGTCGTACTTGGCATCCTAGAAAGATAATTGGTCCATATGGGTTTGTTTGTTTTTTTGCTCAGGGTGGTCCTTCTTCCGCAAGCATGCAAAATGCCTTTCAGGCTTGCCTTGCTGGTTGGAATAAGTTGGAATGACTTTTTTTCCCCCAAAAAAAGAGAAAGAGAAAGAAGATTTCCGACACATAGCTGGTGGGAAGCCAGAGGAAAGGACGAGATCCCTCAGGAGCTTCCCTGAGATTGGAGGAAAGTCTGCTGTGGCAATTACAATGCAATACTTAATATTAATATTTGAACATGCCTTAAATGTACGTGAGGGTGGATGGATGGATGGATGGATGGATGGAAGGAAGGCGCCGATAATAGAAGGAAGGAAGGATGGAGCTGATAATGGAGATATGGAAGGAGCTGATATTGGATGGCAGGAAGGAAGGAGCCGATAATAGAAGAAGGATGGATGGATGGAGCTGATTGGGGCAAAAAAAAATCAAAACTTTATTTATCAACTCATGGGCTCTGAGCTATCCGTGATGGATCAGGAAAGAGATCTTGGTGTGTTGGTGGACAGCTCCATGAAGGTGTCTCCCCAATGTGTGGCAGCGGTGAAGAAGGCCAATTCCATGCTAGGGATCATCAAATAGGGGACTGAAAATAAAACAGCCAACGTTATAATTCCATTGTACAAAGCAATACCAGGGAGGTACCTGGAATATTCTGTACAATTCCAGTCACCGCATCTCAAAAATGCCATCGTGGAACTGGAAAAGGTGCAGAAGAGAGCCACTAAAATGATTCCTGGGCTGGGGCACCTCCCTTAGGAGGAAAGGCTAAAACATTTGGGGCTCCTTAGTCTGGAAAAAAGGCATCTGAGGGGGGGGATAGGATTGAGACGTACAAAATAATGCAGGCCATGAGTCAAGTGGGTAGAGGGAAGCTCTTCTCCCTCTCACAAAATAGCAGAACTAGGGGACATCCGCTCAAATTGAGGGCTGGGAGAATAAGAACAGACAAAAGGAAATATTTTTTTTTCACCCAGTGCGTTGTAAGTCTGTGGAACTCCCTGCCACAGGAGGTGGTGGCGGCATCTGGCCTGGATGCCTTCAAAAGAGGATTAGACAGATTCCTGGAGGAAAAGTCCATCACAGGTGACAAACCATGAGGGAGATGTGGAATCTCCAGGCTTAAAACCGGGGTCCTTCAAGGGCCAGAGGCAGGGGTGGTGGTGGTAACAGGAGACAGAGATCTAGTCTCGTGTGCTCCCAGAGGCATCTGGTGGGGCCAACTATGATATACAGGAAGCTGTACGAGATGGGCCTTTGGTCCTGATCCAGCAGGACTCTTCTTAGGTTCTTAGGAAGGAAGGGAAGGAAGGAAGGAAGCAGCTGTTAATGGAAGGAATGATGGATGGATCAAGCAAGCAAGGTTTGAAAGGAATCCCCGCTGCTATCCATCCCATTTGTAAGGGGGTTGTTCTGCCTGTGAGCAAACCATTCACTCCTGGGTTTGTTCTCTCTCTCTCACCCCCCTCCCTCCCGCAGAATATGGTCATGAGCTTCCGCGTCTCGGACCTCCAGATGTTGCTGGGTTTTGTCGGCCGGAGCAAGAGCGGCCTGAAGCATGAGCTGGTCACCCGGGCCCTGCAGCTGGTCCAGTTTGACTGCAGCCCCGAACTCTTCAAGAAGATCAAGGAAATCTACGAGACCCGCTACGCCAAGCTCTCGGACCCCACCGGGCAGGGACCCCAGCAGCAGCAGCAGCCGCCACCCCAGCCGCCGACGGCAGCGCCGCCCCCTCCCCACCGGCCTCCGCCCGACGCCCTCTCCCTCCACCCGTCTTACGAGCGCAGCAACGCGGTCGCCCGGACGGCCCTCTCGTCCGCCAGCCTCGATTACCCCTCCCTTTATGGGAAGTACTTAAACGGACTCGGGCGGTTACCCGTCAAGCCGGCCAAGCCGGAAGTGCGGCTTGTCAAGCTCCCTTTTTACACCGTCCTGGACGAACTGCTGAAGCCCACCGAACTCGGTGAGTCGGGCCCTTCCCGGCCGTGTTTGGGGGGGGGCGGTCGGGGTGGTCAGGGTATGGAGAGCCTCCTCGGGAAGCGTGCCAGCTTCCCGGATTCTGGACCCGCGCCTGGCCCCCGCCTGGCGTCGTCTCTCCACCGGAGGCATTCGAGCAGTGTGATGCATCCCCCCCCCCCTCCACTGCTTGCTTCTCCGCTGAGTCCGCCGTGGGCATTGCTTGGTGTGGACCTCCTTGGGAGGCAAGGCCTTAAGATCATCCGGGGGCCGTCGAGAAACCCGGCCTGGCGGTGGCCTGGCCAAACCCGGGCGTCACTCAGGCGGCCTCCCCCAAAAATTACCCCAAAGGAAACTCACCATCGACATTGGCTCGTGCGCCGTGTTCTCCCACGTGGCCTTTATTTTTTTGCTAACACCTTCCCGGGGCCCTGAGGAGACGGCAACCCACAGCGATGACACCGGTAGAAATGCCGTCTTACTCGTCGCCCGGGAAGGGGAGGGGAGGATGGACGGCTAAGGGAGTTTGAAAGCAGCGTGGATTTTAGCCTCCGGCATTGCTCCGGGTATCAGCCCTCCGGTTCCCGCAGGGCGGTGTGTGTGTGTCTGTGTGTGTGTGTGTGTGTGTGTGTGTGTGAACACGCTGGACCCTCTGCCGCGAATTACCCACCTCTAGTGTCTTATCTGCAGAAGGGCCTCCCCAAATCACAACCGAGGCAGGCGGCTCGTTTCTCTTGAGCAGAAGGACCCCCGTGCGGCCGATAAGATGTCCCAGCCGCTTCCCGGCCACCTTTAAGGAGGGAACTGCCCCGTCGCGCACGGCCTCGGCGGTGCTCCGTCCTCCCCCGCGGAAGCCCTTCCCGGTTACCGCTGGGCGATTCCGCCGCCTCGTCATGAACATCATTAATTTTTGGCCACAGTCATTGCAGAAGGAACCGGTGGGAAGAACAGACGGTGGGGGGGAGTGTCGCCTCGCGCCTTTGCCATCTTCCCGGGGGCCTCTTGGTTTTCCACTGGAGTTTTTCTAGCCCCGGACAGGCCCTGGATTGACCTGCCAGGGACCAAGAGAGAGCAGGGTTTTTCCGTCCTGTCCCGTGTTCGCTGCCGTCCCTGTTGACACCGCCTTGGCTCGCACTGGACTTTTTTGGCTGGCATGGGATGTTCCAAAACGTTTCGACTTTGCCCGGAACATCCTATTTCCAAAGGCGGCATTAACGGAACCGGCCGCTAGGGGGAACCAGAGAGCTTACCGTGGATACCCATTATTTATTATGTGTGTTTTTCAGCACTCCCAGGCGCTTGGGGTTCACACACACAAACACACCCCAATTCCTGCCAGTCGGGTCTGGGAAGGTCCCCCCCCCCGTTTTCTCTCCCTATCAAACTAACTTATCATGACCTGAGAGGAACCCCCCCCCCGGCAGCCCCTTTGCTGGACCTCAGCTGCTACGGAGGTGAACCGTGGCCTCCTTGCCTCGAAAGGACAGCCCTGGGCGCGAAACCTGTTAAAAGGACCCGTCCCTCCGCACAGCCTGGCCCGTCGGCCGTCACTCTCCAAACGCCCCGACGGGGGGACTGCGACGCGATTGGCTTGTCTTTGCGTTTCCCATGGCGGGCAGTCCAAGGCACGCCTTTCATCCCCCCCTCTCCCAACGGGCTGTTTCCAGAATGGATGCTTTAGGGTGGGACCCCAACACCCACCCACCCACGTGCCGCTTTGCAAGACGTCGGCTCCTCCTCCCGGTGCCACCAGGGTCTTTTTGGGGGGACGAGGGAGGTTTGCTGGAGGGTGGTGGGGTCTCCTTCTTTGGAGGTTTTTAAGCAGAGGCTGGGTGGCCATCTGTCGGGAGTCCTGCGATGGGGGTTCCTGCATGGCAGGGGGGTCAGACTGGATGGCCCTTGGAGGTCCCTTCCAACTCTAGGATGATCTGATTCTAAATGAGGGTGGTGGGGTCTCCTTCTTTGGAGGTTTCTAAGCAGAGGCTGGGTGGCCATCTGTCGGGAGTCCTGCGATGGGGGTTCCTGCATGGCGGGGGGGGGGTTCAGACTGGATGGCCCTTGGAGGTCCCTTCCAACTCTAGGATTCTATGATTATTCCAAGCCCATAAGCTGTTCTTAATTTTGACACAAACGCAAAAGCTTTCCCCCTCCCTCTTGATCTCTTGCACTAAATACAGAGCAGGGAAAAGGGCGACCCCACTGAGTTGTTGTTTTTCCTGGGTCTGGTTTCCCCTTCTTTCTTTCTGCTCAACCGCAAACTGACAGCTTCTCTCTTTCCTCCCGCCGCCCAGTCCCTCAGAACAGCGAGAAACTCCAGGAGAGCCCCTGCGTCTTCACCCTCACGCCTCAGCAGGTGGACATGATCCGAAACTCCAGGTATTTTCCCTCGGTTGACATCACGGTACCCAGCCTAAGAGCAGGCAGAGGGTCGATTTTGGGCCGTTCGTAGTAGATAAGAACGTGAGGATAGTGGGGGGGGTTTGCTTGGTTTTCAGGGTGTGTGCATTTTGGGCGGCCTTAATAAAAGCAAGCAAAAGTGAGGCGTTTATAAAAAGCCAACGGCCGCGTCCATTTGTTCCGGACCTCAACCCTCGGCTGCTCTCACCTGTGAAACAGGAGCATTAATGGCTCCCTCTGGGCTGTGGTTTTTTTTATTTATTTTATTTTCTGCATCTTGGAAAGGTTTGTGCTGAAGCCCCGGTCCTTGTCCACGAGGGTGCGGAGCTGAAGAGCCGTGGGCGGCGTTGTTCCCCTTCCCACCCTCCACCCCGCAAACAAAAGTTGATCGCGGCTAAAGAGGCCTTTGGCGTTCGTTTATTCAAAATGTTTGTTTTGCTTTGCTTAAAATGCTCGTGTGCCGCCTTTTCCCCCCTAAGAAGAACCCAAGAGCTTGGCTAGGGCCTGTTTTGCAGAGAGGAAGAAGGGAAGGGAGGCTGAACTAATAATTAAAAAAAGCATACCTGCACACACGGGTCTGCAAACCCATGCAGGCGGAGCTAAGGTAGCGAATGCTGATATATTCTGATTTTTTTTTCTGGTGTAAAATGGTGGCTTCCTTGTTTTCTCTCTATTTGGCAGGGAGCTCCAGCCCGGTGTGCGGTCGGTTCAGGTCGTGCTCAGGTAAGGTGGCGGTGGTGAATTGAAACCCCTGAGAGGGCAGGGAGGGAAGGCGGGTGGGCAGGCATCTCCGGGAACAGAAGGAGACCCACCCTCAAACTTGAGTCGGTAGGAAAGACTCCCACCAGCCGTTCTGCTTCAGAGCAGTTCCATGGGTTCGGCCCTCTCGGGCGTGAATAAGCAGAGTTATCTTTTAAAAGTTACCTCCTGCTTGGTAATCTCCCACCCCGTGAATGGCGGCCTCTCGGGAACAGAGCGGAGAAGTGGGGGGGAACCACCACGAGTTTATTAAGACTTACGAGCCCTCTGGAGGAGGGGTGACATCCCGGGCGTAGCGGGACGTCTGAAATCAGCTTTTTTTCCCCCCCTAGAATCTGCTACACGGACACCAGCAGCCCTCAGGAAGACCAATACCCTCCCAACATAGCCGTCAAAGTGAACCACAGTTACTGTTCGGTCCCGGTAAGTCGGCCCCGGATGTTCTGCCTGGGAAAAGGTTGTCCGGCCAACTGGCCCGGATGCCGTCAGACCCACCACCCTCCCTGGGATCTCAAGCCCAGGTGGAGATTTGAACCCGAGCCTTTTGGCCTTGTACTCGGACGTCCAAACCGCTATGCCCTCCCACCCCACCCACCCAGTGCTGGCTCTGAACCAGTTTTTTTTCCTGGTCCTTGTGAAGTGACTTTTGGGGGGGGGGGGTTGGCGAGCTGTGCCTCCCAGCGTCCTTTGCTCTGGGTTGGCGGGGAAGGTGGAACCTGTAGTCCACCAGCACCCGTCGCCTGCAAACTGAAAGCACGGGACCGCCGTTGAGCGTGCCGTGTGTGTGTGTGTTTTTTTTAACCAACGGAGCGCTTCTGAGCCTCGTGGCGCAGTGGTTAAAATGCCTGTCCTGCAGGTAAAACTGCGCTCACGACCTGGGGGGGGTGTTCAATCCCAGGTCGCCGCCGGCTCGAGGTTGACTCAGCCTTCCATCCTTCTGAGGTCGGTAAAATGAGTACCCAGCTTGCTGGGGGACAGGGGCCGATGTATAGCCTGCATTATAGCCTAATTAAACTGTAAACCGCCCAGAGACTACTTGAAGTAGTATGGGGCGGTATATAAGCAGAACACTTTGCATTTTGCTTTTTCTGGCCGGCTGGGTGGATAGGATTTTTAAAACCCCCAAATGTTTTTTTTTCTCTCTCTCCTCCTCTCTGTCTGTCTTTAAAAACTAAATAACAACAACAACAACAACAGGGCTATTACCCCTCCAACAAGCCCGGGGTGGAACCCAAGCGGCCATGTCGCCCCATCAACCTGACGCACCTCATGTACCTGTCTTCCGCCACCAACCACATCACTGTCATTTGGGGCAACTACGGGAAGGTACGGGCCGGGGTTCGGCCGGCGGGTTTGGGGGCTTCCGTTCTCTCCCCTCCCCCGTCCCCTCCTGCCCTTCTAACCCCCGCCACCCCAAGCACCAACGGTTAAATCTCTGCCCGTGTAGACCCAGGGTCACCCACGGGAGTTGGAAAGTCGTCTCTTGATTCCGTAGGTCCGACTCTAGCCTGGAGAGTTATGGAGGGGCGGGGGCTTCGGCCCTTCCTCGCTGTCTCTAGCTGTCTCTCCATGCCCGGGGGGGGGGGGGTTTGCGGATCCTGCCTCTTTGGGTCCCCCTCTCGTCCCTCTTTCGACCCCCTCACCCCCGTCCCCTTCTGGGAGCAGCGATAGGCTCCCGAAATCATAACGGGTTGCCCAGCCCGTGCCCTGGCGTCACGTGTGTTGACTCTTTTCTCCTCCCCGTCCAGAGTTACTCCGTGGGGCTTTTCCTCGTTCGGCAAATGACCTCGGCCGAGCTGCTGCAGAGGTTGAAAACCATCGGGATCAAGCACCCGGAACTGTGCAAGGCCCTGGGTGAGAGACGTACACACACACACACAAAAGGCCCCTGCCCCCCTCTCTGCTTGAGCATGAGAAGAGCGTAAAAATACGAAAGCCGCCGTCTCTCACGGTCGGGGTTGTCGGTGGTGAAAAACTGCGCATGCCCGAATCACCAAGCGAGGCCCCCAATGGCCTCCACCCAAGGGTGAATAAGGAACCGAGAAATGAAACTGCGGATCTCTGAGCGGCAACATGCAACTCGTCTCTCAAAACGGCCACCGTGACGGAGGAGATCCAGGAAGCGGCATTAGATGGGCCTTTAGCCTGATCCAGCAGGGCTCTTCTTAGGTTCTTATGTCCTTAAGAGGGAAGCGTTTCTATTCTGGCCCGCCCGGCGTCCCGGAAAACCTCCCCACAGGGGGCAGACCCTGGGCTGATGTTGTGTTGAAAACCCCTTGTCCCCTTTGCTGGCCGGCCGCCCCCCTCGGAATGGCCTCTGGTTCCTGGGAAGAAGCACGGGTTGGTAATTGAGGGCCACCTCTCTCTTTTTACCCCCCACCCCCACCCCCACCCTTCTTTCTCCCTCCAACACCCCTTTAAAAAAAAAACCCGACAGTTAAAGAGAAGTTGCGCCTGGATCCCGAAAGCGAGATCGCGACCACCGGTGTCCGGGTATCCTTGATCTGCCCGGTAAGTTCCACACCGTGGGTCTCTGGTTTCCGGGCAGGTTTATTTCAACCCGTTTCCCCTGGTCCTTTGTACTTTCCTCCCCATGGAAACCGTTTACAGGCTGCCCCAGGAGCCCCGCCTGAGCTGGAAAGCGAGACCCAGAAGGGGTGAGGACGGGGCAGGGGGGAATAAAAAAAACTCAGTTTGTTACGCCCCTTGGATCCTCGCTCCCCGAAGCCGGCTGGGCGTTCGAACGGTTTATTTATTTATTTTGTGCATGTGGGTGGGTTCGTTCCCTCCTTCCGCCAGCGTCTCTCGCCCGTCTCGCTCGGTCAAACCCTCCGGGTGTTTCGTTTTACGGCCGCGTGTGAACGTGTGTGTGTTTTCTTTCGCCCCCGAATTCTCCCCTCAGCTGGTGAAGATGCGCCTGTCTGTCCCTTGCCGGGCCGAGCCGTGCGCCCACCTGCAGTGCTTCGACGCCGTCTTCTACCTGCAGATGAACGAGAAGAAGCCGACCTGGATGTGCCCCGTGTGCGACAAGCCGGCCACGTACGACCAGCTGATGATTGACGGGTGAGCGGAGCCGGCCTGAGGGTGCTGGCGGTGTTGATTATGCATCGATTGTGGCGGTGGTTCCTTTTAAACCTTGGTTTGGGTTCTTGCAAGATCCTTCCATGCTCGGAAGGAAAGGGAGCATCTCGCGTTGGAGCCGCCGCAGAGGGCCCTCCTTTGGTTCCTTGAAAGGAGGAAGGGGCCGTTGGTCAAGTCTCCTCTTCCGGGCGCTGGTTTCCCGGTCGGCTAACAGCCTCCCCACAGAGACGTTAACCTGCCGGGGCACAGCTTTAGGGTTTCGGCAGCACCGGTTCCGGGGCCGTGGGTCCAGGGAGGAGGAAGGCAGCGTGTCTCTCCCAGGGCCCACCTCAGAGGCCGTGGGAGGTCTGGTGCTGAACGAAGGTCACCCACATATTCTCAGAGGGAAACCATTCCCGCTGTGGGAATGGGCTGAGTTTAGCCATCTCTATCCCCCCCTCTCTCTCTCTCTCAATCTTTCTATTGCTCAATCTGTCTCTCTCTGTCTCTGTTTGTGTGAGTATGAGTGTGTATGTCTCTCTCTGTTTCTCTCGATCTCTCTCAATCTGTCTGTTTCTGTCTGTCTGTCTCTCTCTCTGTGTGTGTATCTCTGTCTCTCTGTGTGTGTATTTCTCTCAATCTCTCTCTCTCTCTTTCTTTCTCTCTCTCAATCTCTCTGTCTCAGTTTCTCTCAATCTCTCTCTCAATCTCTCTGTCTGTCTCTCTCAATTTCTCTCAATCTCTCTCTGTCTCTCTCTCTGTCTCTCAATTTCTCAGTCTTTTTTTCTCTCTCTCTCAATCTCTGTCCCAATCTCTTTGTCTCTCTCCATCTCTCTTTCTCTCTCTCTCTCTCTTTCTCTCTCTCAATCTTTCTCAATCTCTCTCTCTCTTTCCCTCTCTCTCTGGGTCTCCAGGCTCCTGTCGAAAATCCTGACCGAATGTGAGGACGCCGACGAGATCGAGTACCTCGCGGACGGATCCTGGCGCCCCATCAAAGCCGAGAAGGAAAGGAGCTACAGCCCTCAGGGCCCCATCTTAGTGGTGGGGAGTTCCGCAGGTCGGTCCCCCAAATCCCGGCAGACAGCGGGCGTTTTAGAAAGGAAAGAAAGGCCCCCTGGGGAGGGGCGGGGGGGGCGTAGTGACCCAGGGAAGCTACTTCCCCCAAATTTGTGAGAGAAGGAGTAGGTGAATTTAATAGGTATCAGCAGGTCCCGGCAGGCTGCTGGCTCGTCTGAAGCTTACGGTCTGAGTTGCATGTTCTTAATCTGGTATTGGGGGGCAGGATGCATGTTTGGCCCACCTCCCCCCCCCTGCACATAGACATTAGATTTTAAAACTGCCCCCGAAAACAGAGTTTTTCTCAGGGTGGGTGGAGCTTCCAGCCCTCCAATAGAAGGGGGGAGGTTTTGACCCTTAACATCGGGTGATGGCCTCCAGTCTGGGAAATTGGTCTGACTACAGGTCCATATTTTACTCCCAATGTGTGGGAAGAGACCAGTCCCTCTGTCCCTCCTTCCCTCACTCATCAATCTACTTCCTTCTGCCTCATCTCCATCTTTCAGCTCCTTCCTTCCTTCCTTCCTTCCTTCCTTCCTTCCTTCCTTCCTTCCTTCCTTCGTTCTGTTCATCATCAGGTCCTTCCTTCCTTCCTTCCTTCCTTCCTTCCTTCCTTCCTTTCTTCCTTCCTTCGTTCTGTTCATCATCAGCTCCTTCCTTCCTTCCTTCCTTCCTTCCTTCCTTCCTTCCTTCCTTCCTTCCTTCCTTCCTTCCTTCCTTCCTTCCATTGATCATCAGCTCCTAACTCTCCCCAGCTATATCTAATAGCTAAAAAATTTCCATGTGTAGAGATTTTTGAAAGGATTAAATGCCCCTCTCAAAAGGTTATGCAACCTCAATCCCCCAAGACCAGATGCGAAGCCTCGGGCTTCCCCGTTTAGGACGTCCCCGCATCCCCGACGGCTGGCGTGCAGCCCCCTAGCGGCGTCTCAGGTCTCGGTTTCTTCCTGCCTCCCTAGGCACCACCTCGGACGTCAACGGGGCCCCTCCGCCGACCGCTGCGGCCACCACCGCGGCCGCCCCCAGCGTGGAGAATGGCAAGGCGCTGGCCGACGTGGTTGACCTGACCCTGGACAGCAGCTCCTCGGAAGAGGAGGAGGAAGAGGAAGAGGAGGAGGAAGACGACGACGGGCGGCCGAAGCGGAAGGTGCCCCGCCTGTACAAGAACGGTTTGGCGTCCGCCTGCTGACCACCCCCACCCCCCGGGGGGGGGCCCCGTTCTGGCGGCCGCCCACCCCCTCCATGGAAAAGCTTGAGTACCCTGGTGCTTTCTCAGAGCCGGGAAGAGAGGGTCACACACACCCCTCCACAAACAACCACCTTGCTCTCTGTGCCCTGTCTTCCGGCCGGGCTTCCGAGCGAACACTGCACGAGAGAGAGGGAGAGGGAGCGCCCGTGTGTGCCCTTTACCCCCCTTCCTTGGAGTAACGGGACGGACAGAGCCAGGCGCCTGCTTGGGACTCCGCAAAACTCTCCCCGGGAAAGCGACGGGGGCGCCTCCGACAATGCACGCAGCCTGTGGGGCATGACCACTGACTTCTACTTCCCTCTGCGGCTCCTCTCACCCTGCCTCCCACACCACCTGCCTGCCCCCCGAGCCTCCGTTTTGTCCTAGTGACTTTTTTGTCGTCGTCCCCCCAGGGGCAGCGGGGAGCCCAACGGGCCTTGATGCCGGCAAGCGGGACGTTTCAAGTCCGGACACTGGTGGTTTGCCTGAACTGTTTTTTTTGCAGGTCTTCTCCAAAGTTGTATGTGTGCGCGCGTGTGTGTGTAACACACGCGCGCTTGCTTCTCCTCCCGCTCCGCCTTTGCACTTCGTCTTTGCCTCGTCCAAGGCCTGGCCATTCCTGAGCCCTCCTCCACCTCCGCCTCCCTCGCCTCCAACCCGTTTCTCGCTCTCTGACTGGGAAAAGGAAAAGAGAGAGAGAGAAAAAAATAAGAAATCCATCAGGACATTGGGTGGTGGTGGCCGAGGAGTCTCTGAGCGCGGTTTGTGTGCCCCCCCGCCTCCGTAACAATGGGAGCTTCCCCCCCCCATGTCTAGGCGAGGTTCCCAGCGGTATCCCCTGTTCCACAAACACGTAAGGTAATTTGGGAGGGCGGGAGGGAAGTGGGCTTTTTTTTAAAGGGGGGAAACGAGGCGTGGGGAGGGGGACGGAGAGAGAATAAAAAAAGCCAGTGAGGCAGCTTAAGACAACCCCCCCCAGCCATCTCTTAACCACAAGAAGGACCTCATGTGAAGAACAGGTATGAATTCCGTTTTTTAAAAAAAAGTCTTTTCTTGAAAGTAACATAGGTTTCTAGCATAGCTACTCTCCAAGGCACCTCTTAAACCACCACCCCCCCACACCACCTTTTTAAAAAGTTGAACAGAAGCCATTGGGGGAGGGAGGGAGGGGGGAGAACGGGTGGGTGTACTTGGGAGGGGTTCGGAAGGGCTCGTACCACAACATTCTCTTGTTTGTCATTGTTTTTAAAAGTGCAATAACCTGGCGTGGTTTTTGGAAGGGATCTCTCTCGGCCCGCCGCCCCCGCTGTCTCCGCCGTCATCTTAGGCAGGAGCAAGGAATGGAACAGAAAGGCCTTCCAGAACCACACACAAGAAATATATATATATATATAAACTATATATGTGCCAGGTGGTGGGGCTCCGTTGTCGGTTGGGAGGTGTTTTTTTTTCCACCCTCTCTATCTCTCTCTTTCTCTCTCTCTCTTTCCCCCTTTTTCTTTCCAGTTTCTAGACAACTACCTCGGTTTTAAAATAATAATAATGATAATAATAAATGAATGAATCGATTCAGGTGTAAGGTCGGTCACGGGGACGGCTCAGAGCCGGAGGTGTGTGCCACGGAGGGGCGGGCGGGCAGGGAGAACGTGGGAACCGCACGTCGGCTTTCGGGCACCGGCTGGCTTTCAAACCGGGCGGCTGCGGCTGCAGCTCGTCTCGTTCTCTGTTTGCACTCGAGGGGCCTCCGAAAGACGTCGGAGTTGGTTTTGTTTTTTTCCCCTCTGGCTGGGGAAGGAGGAATCCGCGCAGCTTTTGCAGGGAGAAAGGGCGCCGCGTGTCTCCCAGCGGCCAAACAACCCCCCCCCCAAAAAAAGAACTTAACCATTGACTTTGGTATGTCCGGTTTCTTGAACCACTTTTGTGTCTTCCTTCCCCTCTGCCTCTCTTCCTGTCCCTTCATCCTTAGCTGCAGGGCGTTGTAGGGTCCGGGGGCGCTCCCTGCTAGCTGGCTGGATATGGAGCGCGCCCTGATGGGAATCGGCGAGGGTACCCGTCCCTCTGTTTTCAAATGCACCGCCACACCTTTTGTTGGTTGGGTTTGGTTTTTTTTAGAAGCGTCGGTTTTAAAGGGGTGGGGGCGTTCTTCGTTCCTTTCAGAACAGCTCTCATCAAGGCAGGCCCCCGAAACCAAGCTGTGCCTCCAGCTGTTCTCCAGAAGTTCCTCGCCTGGCTTTTTCTAGAGGGGAAAAAAGGAGAGAGACCCCCCCCCCAAAAATCAAAACTCTTCCCCGGCAGTTCGAAAAACAACCCCAAAGCTTATTTTATTGCCTCCTGTGGGAAGTCCCATCAGAATTTGGAAGTTGTGGTCCTCGGCCCCTCCTGGGGGGGGGGGGTCTCACTCTCCTGCCCGCCCGTATCTTCCATCTGCTGGTTTACTGGATCCTTTTAAAAAATACAACGGCCTATGCATCGGAAGGGCAAGCAGAGAGATGTTTCCTCCCCCTCTGCCTCCCCGCCACCGCCACACACGGACCTGCTACAAACCCAGTTTAGACTTTGGGCTGAACCTTTGTGTGTGTGTGTGTGTGTGTGTGTGTACAGATTGCGGCTTCAGTCACTTGGTAACACAGAAACCTCTACTCCCCCCCCTCCCTTGACTCTTTGTACTCTAATTGTGCGTTTAAAATCTTGGCACCCCTGCCTGCTGGGGCTCACCTGTCTTGGTCTTTGTTTCTCCCCCACCCCCCTCCCCAAGCTGGTCAGACTTTCATTCTGTACATATTTCTTACTCTCTCTCTCTTTTTTAAATTATACCCTGCCTCCTCCGGCTTCTTGATTCTCCTCTCCCCGTCTCTCTTTTATTTTGTAAAGAAATGAAATTATCCCCCCCCCTTTAATCCTTCAATACACATTCTTCAAAACTCAAGGTTATAGTGTTTGTTAAATGAAAATAAAAGGAAATATTTCAATTTTAGTTAAGACTTCTGGCTGCGCCTGGTGTCCCGACGGAAGGAAGCGGAGTTGTGTTTATTTTCGCCGGATGGGACCGAAGCCCGGCGTTTTGTTTCTTGGCAGATGGCAGTGAAATTGCTCGAGGGAAGATTTGAAGAGGGCAGTCCTCGCCAGTTTGAAGCGTTTCTTAATATGAGAGTCGTGGCTTAGTCAGCTGTGATCGCAGCAGAATAACCTGAAGGCTTTGCTAGCTTCAGCGGAACAAGAGCGCCCTTCCGTTTTCAAGGAGAGAGGAGCAGACAGGTACCTGCATCCTGTTTCCCCCTGGCATCTGGTGCTCCTATATTATACTGCTTCTGAACTTAGAGGCTTTTCAAAGGCCTTCGGCCTGTCATAGAAAGAAGGAAATTGCGGAGAAAAATAGAGGGCCACCCTCTAAAACATTCATGCAGCTCCGTTTTTCTCTGGTGACGGCCAGACACACCTCAGAAACAATTCACTGTCTAAATAATTATCTTTTATTAACCCAACTGAGCACTCAGAACCCCGCTCCCAGCCCCATTGAACTGTGATCTCTCAATTCGTAGTTCCTTTTTAAAATAGTAATCTGATGACGGGACCAGTTTCAAAGTGTTGGGAGAGCCCAAACCATAACAATTTGAAAAGCAAAAGTTTAGAATGCATCATGTTGAAAACATTAAAGCCGTTGCATCAAAACCTGGACACGCATCCGTAAGGGTGCTTGTGTGTGTTTATATTTGTTTAATGCAGACCTATATATACATACAGTGTATACGTTTGCTCTCTGTGTGTGTATACACACACATACTGTGTGCATATATATATATATAATATATATATAATATATAATTCCTATGGGAAATTTGTATAAAGGAAAATTTGCTTAACATAATTTCACTTGAAAAGAATTCCTTTATACAAGGTACCACTGTGTATGTGTAGGTATATAAATATATATTTATATATATATTTATACATAGCTTTCAGTGTGTCTGCCTAATGTGCTTATATATATATATATATAAATATAGTGAACATAGATAAATCAATATACTATATGAAAGCATATATATAGAAAAACCTTATATGCGTATATATATTTTTCTGCTTTCATATGCAGCGGTATAATAAATATATGTGTGTTTTTATTATCAGTTTCCATACACCAGTTAAGTTACATTTACAAGTCTCTTTAACTGCGTATGAAAACACCACAACGGGGCGGATGACGCGCCCATACCCGGAAGCCCGCCTTGGCCAATCCCTCCCCGGCGCGGCCACCACGTGGCCGGCGCACACCGCGCGCCGCATTTCCGGGTGGGTTCCAAAACAGCGGGACGCGCATGCGCTTGCCGAGACGCGTCATCTCCTTGCGCGACGGGGCTCGCGACGCCGCCGGAGGAAGAAGGGCCGTGCGCCTGCGCGGTGGGGGTGGGAGGGTTGGCTCTGTTGCTATGCCCCGCCCCTTTCTCCGGCCCCGCCCCTTCCCCTGCCGGCTCGAGGGTATATAAGCCCCCGCGGTTGACGTCAGCGCCCTCTTCCGCCCGCAGGGCCGCCGCCGCTGCCGGAGCTCTGCCGCCGCCATTGTTGCCGGCCTCCCCCTTTCCTTCTTCTTCCCTCCCCGGAGATCATCCGCCGCCATCCGCCGCCATGGTGAGCCCTCCGCCGGCCCCGGGGGGACCAGGAGAACGGGAGGGCCCGGAACTCCCAGGGGGGACCCATATGGGCCCCGAGGGCTGGGAGGCCTAGTGGGCGGAGGAGGAGGAGGAAGAGGGGCGGAGGGGCCGGTGGTTGGAACAGCCTTTGCTTCCCCCTTACCCCCCCGGTCGCTTTTATTCCATTCTAATAACCCTTAAGAATCCCATAAACCGCCTTGATGGCAGGTCCCATCATCCCCCGACCCTCTCTCCCTCCCGTGCCCTCGCAGGAGGCGGACTCCAGGTCCCATCATCCCCTCCTGTGTGGCCCTCATACGTGGCAGGGCAGCCCTTCCTCTCCCCCCCCTCCCGCTTCCTCCCATCCTCCTCCACTCACTCCTTCCGGGTTCCCCTCCTAAAACCACCACGTATCCCATGCTGCTGTGCTGACCTGTGGATTTTTTTTTTTTTGGAGGGGGGGGGGGAAAGAGGGAGATACTACAGAGCTCATTCTCCCCCTTAGCAAAGGCAGGCTCCCAGTTTCCCCGCCACGCACACACCCCTAGGTTTAAGCTCCATTATGCTCCCCTCCCCCCCCCCGAAACTCCCTATGGAACCCAGCAGCCCCATCGTCCTTATGGGACAACATGTCCCATTACCCCCCAACCCCCCCTTAAAAAAAACAACCAGGCCGTTTCCCCACAGATGGGATCCAAAATCCTGGTTTGGGGACACCCGCTTTTAATAAGGTTTTTATTTAGGGGGCGAGTGGGGGGGCGGCTCCCCAGGACTGGGGAGGGAAATCCTTTTTAGGGGGGAGACCTTATGGGGTGGGAGAGGGGAACCCCCCCACACACACACACGCACACACACGTGCACACACCCTATAATGTTCCGGATCCTTCCGTATTTTTTGGGGGGGGGGAGGAGGGGCAAAGCCACCGTCTTGACGTAACCCCATAGGCCCCCCACGCCTGGCCTTGATTTGGGGTTTTTAGGGGTGCTTTTCTCGAACGGCACCTTCCCTCGCGGTGGGGGTGGGGGATCATGAGCTTTGTAGGCCCTCGCAATTTCCCCAGACCAGAACACCCTTCCTTTGTAGGGGCCGCCCGGCAGGGACCCCCTTTCCCCCCCACACACACACATTGCCACCCCCCGCCCCGTGGGGAGGGCTGGGAAATGGGGTTGGGGGTGGGCCTCCCACCACAACGCCCATCGTCCTTCGCTCGCCCAGCTCCCGAGCTGCACGGTTTCAAGCCAGCCTGGCCTTTCTTTCCATGACTCGGCTGGAGTGGCCGGCCTGCTGCGTTCCTTGCCCCTCGGAATGGGGCCACCTCGGTGTCGTGTTGGACTACAACCCCCATCGGCCTTGTCCAAGTTTCCATACTGCCTTTGGCCCCACTTTGACGTCACTCTTGTTATTTCGTCGGTTATTTCCGTAGCTACAAGTCAAAGTCATTTGTAACAAGGATGATTGTTTTCCTTCTTGGCTCCTGTCCCAGCTGGGAACAAAATAGTTACAAGTAACCATGATTTTTTGTAACTATTTCTCTTAGAAAAATATGCCAACAATTAAAATGTTACAAGTAACTTGACTATGTGTAATAACTTCCTTTTTTAAAAAAGCAAATACCACCCATTGTAACAAAATTGCATTTGAAAGTTACATTCAGGAGAAGTTTTAAAGCTAGTTTTTTTAACCTTGATGTTTTGGAATCTCCTCCCCCCCCTTTCAAATATTTATTTTTATTTATTTATTTTTACAACCCACTACCCAAAGGTCTCTGGGCGGCTTACAATAATTGTGCTTTCGCTGGATTAAAACGTTGTGCCGTATCTCGATCGAACTAAATTTTTTTTTTCAACATTGCAAATAACTAAGAGGAAATAAGTCCACACAGGGCACCCTTTTTGGAGAACAGGGAGAGTGACCTTACAACAGCGGCCGGGGGTGTGTGCTGTTGCTCGCTCAATTTCAAATTATTTATTCCCTGGGAATGACTGTTTCCTTATATAAAATCCAAAGGATTGTTCCTTGTTTTCCTTCTTTAAAAAAAGGGCCTACAGGAGAAGCAGTGATTTGCAGGAAAGTAAATTTTGTTTTCGGTGTTGTACGATTTTTTTTCTTCCTCTTTTCAAGCCTGGCTCAGGATTCCAGATGGAAACTTTTTTTAGGGGTGGGTGGGGTGGGGAAGCAAACGGGGAGCCCTGTCTCCCCCCCCAAAAAAATAACCCCAGATTTTTGACTCCCCGTGGCTTCCCAATGACCCAGAAATTTCCCACCTCCGCTCCGGAATAAACAGGGACCCTCCCAAGATTATTATTTTTTTTGGGGGGGGGAGATTTGACAGCCAACGGGAGCCTCCTTCCTGACGCTTCCTGCCCACTCGCCTCGCCCTCCTTGTTCTCCTCCTCCAGGTGAACTTCACCGTCGACCAGATCCGGGCCATCATGGACAAGAAGGCCAACATCCGGAACATGTCAGTGATTGCCCACGTGGACCACGGCAAGTCCACCCTCACCGACTCCTTGGTGTGCAAAGCCGGCATCATCGCCTCCGCCCGGGCCGGTGAAACCCGCTTCACCGACACCCGGAAGGACGAGCAGGAGAGGTGCATCACCATCAAGTCCACGTAAGGACCCTTCCTCCTCCTCCTGGTGGCCCCGCGTGTTTTTGTGAGCCGTGGCTCCCTTGTTTCTCTCCCAATTTATATATATAAATATTTTTCTCTCTCTCTGCTTCTCCTGCAGGGCAATTTCTCTTTTCTACGAGCTCTCGGAGAACGACCTGGCTTTCATCAAGCAAAGCAAAGACGGGTGCGGTTTCCTCATCAACTTAATCGACTCCCCGGGCCACGTGGACTTCTCCTCGGAGGTCACGGCCGCCCTGCGCGTCACCGACGGGGCCTTGGTCGTGGTGGACTGCGTCTCCGGTGAGGCCCGGCGGGTCTGTCTCGGGAGGGAAGGTCTGGCGTCTCCCCGAGCTCCAAAGGGACCCCTACCTGCGACCCTTTTTATACCCCTTTCCTTTTCCCCCCCCCCCCAGGCGTGTGCGTCCAGACGGAGACGGTGCTGCGGCAGGCCATCGCCGAGCGCATCAAGCCCGTCCTGATGATGAACAAGATGGACCGGGCCCTCTTGGAGCTGCAGCTGCAGCCGGAGGAGCTCTACCAGACCTTCCAGCGCATCGTGGAGAACGTCAACGTCATCATCTCCACCTACGGGGAAGGCGAGACGGGACCCATGGGGAACATCATGGTAAGGGCGTCGGCGTCGGCAGGTGGGCCTGAGAAAGATCCGGGTCCTTCCCCCCCCCCCCCCACCACCACCCTGCTTGTCTTCCAAAATGGCAGCACCATCAGGGGGCAGAATCCTAGAGTGGGAAGGGACCTCGAGAGCCATCCAGTCTGACCCCCTGCCCTGCAGGAACCCCCCTCCAAGTGTCCCCGACAGATGGCCACCCAGCCTCTGCTTAAAAGCTTCCCAAGAAGGAAACCTCACCACCCTCCTTTAGGATCAGAGTACCCCAGAGTTGGAGGGGACCTCGAGGGCCATCCAGTCTGACCCCCTGCCACGCAGGAACCACCATCCCAGTCTCCCCGACAGATGGCCAACCAGTCTTTGCTTGAAAACCTCCCAAGAAGGAGACCCCACCGCCCTCCTTTGTGGCAGCACCTCAGGATTACGCCGTCTCTTGGCTCACGCTCTCTTTTGAGTGCCGAAGCCGAGCGTCTCTGTGTTTCTAACCCCCCACCCCCCAAAATCCCCTCCTAGATCGACCCAGTTCTGGGCACCGTGGGTTTCGGCTCCGGCCTCCACGGCTGGGCCTTCACCTTGAAGCAGTTCGCCGAGATGTACGTGGCCAAGTTCGCCGCCAAAGGGGAAGGGCAGCTGAGCGCCGCCGACCGGGCCAAGAAAGTGGAGGACATGATGAAGAAGCTATGGGGGGACAGGTGAGTATCATCCTCTCCTCGCCAGGTCTCACGTCTCCATTTCACAAACAAGAAACCTGCTTTGCAGGTTTCGCGAATGCTCTTTGTCGTCCTTAAAAATGCCGTTCGGATCCACTTTTCCGCATGTGTCTTTAAGCGTGTTAAAATGCGCTTTCAAGGATTAGAACAGTAACCTTATTTTAACCTCACGTGACGGCATTTTTAAAGGACAAGATGGAAGCCAATTTTGCCATGGTTTTAGACCGTTCTATGAAGAAGAATTTGGTAATATTTTTTTAAAAGAATTACGTTAATGGATTTTAACAAGCATTTCAGAAACTTTCAAAGCAGGTTTTGCAGCAGTTTGAAAATAGGTACTTATTAAAACTCATTTTGCTGCATTTTTAAAGGATGATAATGGAAGTTTTTGAAAGTTTTGGAACATTTTGCAAAATGTTTTAGAGACTAGGCTAGATTAAAGTATATTTTGCAAGTGACTAGGGGGGGACTCACATTACATCCACCCCCAAAAAAAAAAACTTGGGTTGCAGTTGATGGATTCGAAGCGTGATACAACATTGAGCGGCTCGGGGAAAGTAACTGAGTTGCTAAGCAGTGATCTTCCTGGTAACTAGTTACATGTCAAAGAGCAGGGAGTTGTCTCAAGATATTACCGGTCAGGCTTCTGCCGCATGGGCAGGGATCTCTGTGCTTTGAACTAAGGAAAAGCAGATAATTAACTGTCGTTCGGCCCAACCCTGTTGACTCAGAAAAGGAAAAAGTGTGGCATGGTGTATGGATTTCTGTGTTGGTGTTTTCCAGCCATGAAACCTAGCTTTTTGGGAGGAGGATTGCGGTTGGGGTGGGAGCAGGCCTTGTCTGTTCTTCTTGGGTGCTTAGTTTGGGTCTCCCTCCTCCTTTTCTCTTCCCTGCTTGCAGGTATTTCGATCCGGCCACCGGGAAATTCAGCAAGTCCCCGAATGGTCCTGATGGCAAGAAACTGCCCAGGACTTTCTGCCAGCTGATCCTGGACCCCATTTTCAAGGTGAGGGGCCCCCTTTTCCTCTCCAAACTCCACCCCTGTGGCTTCCTACCCACCTCTCAGGGAGCCTGTAAGCGGCCCTCCTTTCCCGCCCTTAAACACCCCCCCCCCCGCGCGTGATGATGGAAACAAATTTTTCTTCACTTTGACCTGACGCAGCGCGGGTGAAGAAAGGTTATTTAGCATCTGATGCGACGCCGGCAGGCTTTCTCCATAAATGCGACAACCCCCCCCCCCGAAAAAAAGAAAAGCTTGCCGTGGATTTTTTTAAGGGACGCTGACCCCCCCCCATGGCTTTGAGCCCCTAGCGATTAAAAGAAACATCTCGGCTCTCGCCGGTTGGATGCCAAAAACGCTAACCCTTTTACGACTCTTTGAGTCGGAAAGATTCTTGTCGGTGTGTCTCTCTTGGTTCGGCAAGTAGATTTGGGTCCTTTTCCAAGGAGAAAGGCAGGGTAAAAATACTCTTAAACCAGTGGTTTCTCCACCGGTGGGTCGCCCCCCCCCCAGAGGTTCCTGGACTGCGACTCCCAGAAGCCTCCACCACTTGCTGTGGTGGAAGAGGTTTCTGGGAGTTGCAGTCCAGGAACATTTGGGGGGGGACCCCCTGGTGGAGAACCTCTGCTCTCTAAACAAATGATAAATAAATAAATGGACTCCGAGCCACCCTTCACTTGCTCTCGGGTTCGTCCCGGCCTTAACGGGGGGGGACGCGTTTTCTGCCCTCGAAGGTGTTTGACGCCATCATGAACTTCAAGAAGGAGGAGACGGCCAAGCTGATTGAGAAGCTGGACATTAAGCTGGACTCTGAGGATAAAGACAAGGAAGGGAAGCCCCTCTTGAAGGTGAGACCGAGGGGGGGGGGTGAAGAGGGTGGCCGGCTAAGGAGCTGGAGCCAAGAGGGTGTTTTTAGGGACCCCACGAATCGTGTCGGTTAAGGTGACTTCCTCGTGTTTGGGTTTAACATTGGGGAGGAGGGAAGGTTCGATCCACACACACACGCACAGACACGGCAGCAAGCTAGGGTTGTGGCGAGCGCGGTATGGCGCCCAATGGGCTGGGGAAAAAGGCAGTTCAGTCCCGTTGGCTTTGCAAAACACCCGCCCCCACCCTTGTTGGAGAGGTACTGAGCTGTCCATACAAACCTGGGATGTTTGGGGCAGCCTGGACTGGAGTGTGTGTGTGGTGGTGGTGGGGGTGTCGCAGGGCGTTTTTCGGACCGAGGGGGTGTTCAGATTCTGCATCCGTTCCTGACACACACACACACATATACATGGCCTGTCTCCTCTGTCCAGGCGGTGATGAGGCGCTGGCTGCCGGCTGGGGAAGCCCTGTTGCAGATGATCACCATCCACTTGCCTTCCCCCGTCACCGCTCAGAAGTACCGCTGCGAGCTGCTCTACGAGGGCCCCCCCGACGACGAGGCGGCCATGGGTAAGCGGGAACGGGCCCGTATCCCTGCCTTTCCGAGAGGTTGCCGGCGGTGTCGGTTCTGGCCCGGTCGCTGACGAGATCAAACCGCTGCTTTGGGGACCATCGCCACGATCCCTTGGCGACGAGCGCATTAACGTCTCTTTTCTCTCCACCCCCCCATCTCCCCAGGGATCAAGGCCTGCGACCCCAAAGGCCCGCTCATGATGTACGTCTCCAAAATGGTGCCCACCACCGACAAGGGGCGCTTCTACGCCTTCGGGAGGGTCTTCTCCGGGGTCGTCTCCACCGGGCTCAAGTGCCGGATCATGGGACCAAACTACACGCCCGGCAAGAAGGAGGATCTTTACCTGAAGCCCATCCAGAGGTTGGTTTTTCCCCCCCTCTCCCATCCCCAGAGTCCGCTCTTGCCCCTCCCTAGCCATTCACCATTTGGGTGGTGGTAGCGGTGGCAGAGACAACAAAAAAAAAGCAAAGGGAAATGAGCTTTGTTTGGAAGGCAATTGGGTTCGGTTACAAATCCCCACCCTTTCTACGCTAACGGGATAGTCGTGGGGGCAGCAAGAGAGAGGTTTGTTTTGTTTCTGTTTCCCCCCCCCCCCCACAGACCTTAGAGCCAACCTAGCCAAACTTCAGCCTTCCAGACGTTTTGGGCCTCCCCTCCCACAGCCCTTTGCCGTTGGAAATGCAGGCTTGGAATTCTGGGAGTCGCGGTCCGAAACACATCAGGAGGGCCGAAGTTTGGACAGGCCTGCCTTAGAGCTCTAAGCGGAGCCTTCAGTCGCTTTTTTTGGCCCCCGTCTTGCTTCTGAAGATTTATTGATTTATTGATTTATTTATACCGCTTACATGCCGCCCACTACCCAAAGGTCTCTGGAGCGGCTTACAATTAAAAGGAACAGTTGAAAACGTTAAAAAGGCAACGGGCGGTTAAAACAATAAAAACATTTAAGCGCGAAACACTAAAATTGCCACCAGGACCCCACCGCCTCTGTTATGTCGATGAAAAAACTTCTGGAACTGGAAGGTTTTTACCTGGCGCCGAAATGTCATCGGGGTTGGTGCCAGGCGGATGTCCCTTGGGAGGACATTCCAGGTGATGGTGGTGGCCGTTTAACAAAGTCTCCGTGGCCGCCTCCGTCCGAGCGCCCTGACGCACACACACACAAACACACACGCTCACACACACCTTTTCCCCGGTTTCCTCCTCCTCCTCCTCTCCCTCCCAGGACCATCCTGATGATGGGGCGCTACGTGGAGCCCATTGAAGACGTGCCCTGCGGGAACATTGTGGGCCTCGTGGGGGTGGACCAGTTCCTGGTCAAGACGGGCACCATAACCACCTTTGAGCACGCCCACAACATGCGGGTGATGAAGTTCAGCGTCAGCCCCGTGGTGCGGGTAGCCGTGGAGGCCAAGAACCCCGCCGACCTGCCCAAGCTGGTCGAAGGGCTCAAGCGGCTGGCCAAGTCCGACCCCATGGTGCAGGTGAGCGAGTTTGCACATGCACACGCACACACACCGGGAAGTCCCTCTGAAAAAAGGGGGGTTGGGGTGGGCGTTCGCCAGCCCCACACGCCCGGCTGGCCTTCGGGCTGCCTACCTCGTGAACACAACCCTCGGTGCTTCTCAGAAGCTGGTGAGGGTTGGGAGAGTAAGGACAAAAGAAAATATTTTTTTTCACCCAGCGTGTTGTTAGACTGTGGAACTCCCTGCCACAGGACGGGGTGATGGCATCTAACCTGGATGCCTTCCAAAGTGGATGGGACAGATTCCTGGAGGAAAAGTCCATCCCAGGTGACCAACCATGATGGAGATGTGTATAATCGCCAGGCTTAAAACCGGGGTCCTTCAAGGGCCAGAGGCAGGGGAGGGGTGGGATCAGGAGACAGAGATCGAGTCTCGGGCGCTCCCAGAGGCATTTGGCGGGGCCGCTGTGAGAGACAGAGTTTCTTTGGGGAAATCAGTGCTGCATAGAAATGTAAAAATAAATAACTACAGGGAGCTGGCATAGATGGGCCCTTTGGCCTGATCCAGCAGGGGCTCTTCTTAGGTTCTTCCTGGCTGGGGGAGCCCGGGAACGCTGCCCCCCAGCCCTAAGCCCCCCTCCCTGCGTCCTCTTTTTCCCTCCAGTGCATCATTGAGGAGTCGGGAGAGCACATCATCGCCGGCGCTGGGGAACTCCACCTGGAGATCTGCCTGAAGGACCTTGAAGAGGACCACGCCTGCATCCCGATCAAAGTGAGCCACCGGGGGGGGGGTCTCCTTCAGGACTGTGGGAACAGGAGTCCTGGGAAGGGGAGAGGGGGAAATCGGTGAGGAGTGCCCTAGAGGTCACCCAGCCCAGGAAGGCCCAGTGGCAGAATCAAAGTCCCCACCGTTGAGTGCCAGAGGGTGGCACTTAACCTCTGCCCGACCAACTAGAATGTCACGGGCGCGCTCCCTGCGGGTGGCCACCCCCGGGGAGGCTCGGAAGACGGTCACCCGTGCCCGAGCCTTCTCTGTGGCTGGCCCTACACTATGGAATCGTCTCCCGCCGCCTGAGTTGCGCCTTGCACAGTCCCTGCCATCCTTCAAAAAAGCTTTAAAGACCTTGCTTTTTCGGGAGGCGTCCGGTGACAGTTAATTTTAATTAATTAAATTAATTTTTTTCTTGTCCGCCACCTGCCTTTCTGCCTTTTCTTTTTTATTAGCGATTTTTTTAATGTGAATTGTTGACTGGTTTTAAGCGTCGTCGTTCATAATTTTTGTGTACTGTTTGTTCTCTTTTGGTGTAAACCGCCCGGAGTTCCACCTGGAAGACGGTCGGCATATAAGCTCAAATAATTAATAAATAATAAATAATCTTGGGAGACCTCCTGGACCCTGCTTGCTGACGCGGGTGTGGTCGTTTCCTGCCCGTTCTTGAGCCGAATCCTCCCGTTTCTCCCGGCAGAAATCCGACCCGGTGGTCTCCTACCGCGAGACGGTCAGCGAGGAGTCCTCTGTCCTCTGCCTCTCCAAATCGCCCAATAAGCACAACCGGCTGTACATGAAGGCCCGCCCCTTCCCAGAAGGCCTGGCTGAAGACATCGACAAAGGGGACGTCTCGGCCCGGCAGGAGCTGAAGCAGCGCGCCCGCTACCTGGCCGAGAAGTACGAGTGGGACGTGGCCGAAGCCCGCAAGATCTGGTGCTTCGGCCCCGACGGCACCGGCCCCAACATCCTGACGGACATCACCAAGGGGGTGCAGTACCTCAACGAGATCAAGGACAGCGTGGTGGCCGGATTCCAGTGGGCCACCAAGGAGGTGGGTCCCTCGTTCCGAGTGGCGGGGGGGGGGGCTGTTTTAAACGAAAAGGGGGGGGTCCCTCTCAACTCTTAAGAACCTAAGAGGCCGTCCAGATGTTTTGAACCACAACTCCCACAGTCCTTTGCCATTGGCAATCTAAGCTTAGAATTCTGGGAATTGTGGTCCAAAACATCGGGAGGGCTGAAGTTTAGACATGCCTGACCTAAGAAGAGCCCCTGCTGGATCAGGCCAAAGGCCCATCTAGTCCAGCTTCCTGGATCTCCCAGTGGCCCCACCAGATGCCCCTGGGAGTGCACGAGACTAGATCTCTGTCTCCTGATAGTCCACTCCCCTGCCTCTGGCCCTTGAAGGACCCTGGTTTTAAGCCTGGGGATGACACATCTTCTCCGTCATGGTTTGTCACCTGTGATGGACTTTTCCTCCAGGAATCTGTCCCATCCCCTTTTGAAGGCACCTAGGCCTGGTGCCAACACAACCTCCTGTGGCAGGGAGTTCCACAGATTAACAATACTCTGGGTGGGGGAAAAAATATTTTCTCTTGTCTGTCTTGTTTCCTCCAGGGCGCCCTCTGCGAGGAGAACATGCGGGCCGTCCGCTTTGACGTCCACGACGTCACCCTCCACGCCGACGCCATCCACCGGGGCGGCAGCCAGATCATCCCCACCGCCCGGCGGTGCTTCTACGCCTGCGTCCTCACCGCCCAGCCCAGCCTCATGGAGCCCATCTACCTGGTGGAGATCCAGGTGAGGAGGGGAACGGGAAGCGGGGGGGAGCTGGGGTGGCAGGGGCTGGGGGAGCGGTTTTGGTGAGGTGGGGTGGGGCGGTGGCAGCTCGGACGGCGTTGTCCCTTGGGCGTTTGTTTTCCCCACGCCCCTTTGCCCAGCGGGCTCATCTTCCTTCCTTCCTTCCTTCCAGTGCCCGGAGCAAGCCGTAGGCGGCATCTACGGCGTGTTGAACAGGAAAAGAGGCCACGTGTTTGAAGAATCCCAAGTGGCCGGCACACCCATGTTCGTGGTCAAGGCCTACCTCCCGGTCAACGAATCTTTCGGTGCGTCTCTGTTTCAGGGTTCTTAAATCACGACAGAAGGGCTTTTGTAGTTCACTCCAGAGCGCCTCCCGTGGGGTTGCCTTCCTGTCAGTTTCTCCCCGACGCTTTATTTCGTTTTCATGTTTTGTTTTTAACCTTAGCTGCCTCGGGGTCCCCTTATTGGGAGAGAAGCAGGCGGTAATTTACAAAAATGGTTGCAAAGTACAGGAAAAAGAGATTCCATTTGAACATTAGGAAGAACTTCCTGATGGTTAGAGCTGTTCGGCAGTGGAATAATATGCTGCCACCAAGGAGGGTGGTGGAGTCTCCTTCTTGGGAGGTTTTTAAACAGAGGCTTGGTGGCCGTCTGTCGGGGACACTGGGATGGGGGTTCTGCATGGCAGGGGGGTCAGACTGGATGGCCCTCGAGGTCCCCTCCAACTCTGAGGTTCTCTGATCCTAAAGGAGGGTGGTGGGGTCTCCTTCTTGAGAGGTTTTCAAGCAAAGGCTGGGTGGCTACCTGTCGGGGACACTTGGAGGGGGGTTCCTGCATGGCAGGGGGTCAGACTGGATGGCCCTCGGGGTCCCTTCCAACTCTCGGATTCTATGAATCTTTGAAAAATAAATGAATATAGGGTTAGGGTTGAGATGACTGTCCTGCATTGCTCTGTTTTGTTTTATCTATCTAATTTTTGCATTGCTCTCTTGTCTGTGGTTTTGGTTTCCTTTTCGTGACGCTCCGCGCTTTCCCTCTCTCCTCCTCCTCAGGTTTCACCGCCGACTTGAGGTCCAACACGGGCGGGCAGGCCTTCCCGCAGTGCGTCTTCGACCACTGGCAAATCCTGCCCGGGGACCCCTTCGACAGTGCCTCCCGCCCCTCCCAGGTGGTGGCCGAAATCCGCAAGCGGAAAGGGCTCAAAGAGGGCATCCCCGCCTTAGACAACTTCCTAGACAAATTGTAAAAAAGCCGACGAGGAGAAATGAAGATTCTATGAACGGATCACGAAACGCCCCTCCCAAAACGTCCAGGTCTTTTTTTTGGGGGGGGAGGCAAAAATTAAAAAAAAAAAGAATAAATTTTTAAAAATTGAGCTTTTTTTGTTCCTGTCGGGGCTTCCGGTTGAATGGGTGGGCTCAGGTCTTGGCCGTGGGGGGTGGTGGTGTTCCGAACTTGTGGGATTAATTCCAGCACGGAAATAAGATTTGTTAACGAGGCAGCGGCCTGGGGGCAGCCTTAACGGGTTTGTGGCGGGCTTTCTCTCTCTTCAGTGCTGCGGTCCTCTTTTGTTGTTACAAGAGCACAGCTGAGGAGGGAAGGACCACCTCAGCTTGCCGGTGGTGGTGGTGGGGAATCGGCAGAAAAACCCAATACGGTTTTCTTCCCTTGAGAGCAATTTTTTTTTGAGGGTGGGGGAAACAGAAGGGGATGTGTAAGATTCATTCAGTGTTTCAAGCAGACCTTCACATAAAGCAAGAGAGAGAGAGAGAGACGGTTTCTCTTCCATGGGGTGGAGATAATGTTTAAAATAATTAGTTTTAAAGGACTTAAAGAGGGGTTTCCTGCTCCTTTGTCCCTAAAGAGGCATGAGCAAGGAAGCCTCATCGGGTAACCACCGAAATAATAGGCAAGGAGGGTTTTCTCTTGGCCTCCAAAGCTCTCAAAATATAACACCCCCCCCCCAAAAAAACCCACCAGAAATACAGTGGACCTTTGTATAACAATTTGTATAAAATAAAATCTCTACAACATAAAAAATTCCGGAGATAGGGGGAAATTTGCGTAACAGAATAATCGCCTATGGGGCGAATCCATACAACATAAAAATGGGATTACTCTGTTTTCAATGCATTCCTCTGGGAAATTTGTATAAAGGGGAATTTGCTTAGCAGAATTTCATTTGGAACCAATTAATTTCTGGTTCTCAACCTGTGGGTCCCCAGATGTTCCTGGACTGCAACTCCCAGAAGCCTCCACCCCTCGCTGTGCTGGAAGGGGTTTCTGGGAGTTGCAGTCCAGGAACATCTTCCTGGGGACCCACCGGTGGAGAACGACTGATGTAAGGTACCACTTGGTACATGCATGTCCAAAGTGTCTTTGCCAAAATCGGCCACAGGAGGGCGACAGAGACCACGCCATGACTCCACAGGCCGCCTGGAGAAGAATATGTGTGGGCTTTGTGATGCCGACTTCCCCCTTAAATATCAGCAAATTAGTAAATAAAGCAGATAGATCCAAAAAAAGGAAGAAAAAGTCCGTAGCGGGACATGCTTGGCCTTAAAAGTAGAGAATTGCAACAGCGCCTGTTATAAAAACCTTAATCCCTACAAATGCATCAAGGTGGATATTATATATATATATATATATACAGTGGACCCTTGTATAACAAACAGCTTGTATAACAAAATCTGTACAAACATAAAACATTCCAGAGATAGGGGGAAATCTGCTTGACAGAATCGCCTATGGGGCAAATCTGTACAACAAAAATGGGATCACTCCGTTTTCAATGCATTCCTATGGGAAATGTGTATAAAGGAAAGTTTGCTTAACATAATTTCATTGGGAACGAATTAATTCCTTTATACAAGGGACCACTGTATATAGGACCTTACAACATTAAAACTAAGAAGGAGCACCGGAACAGTTTAAAAGGAAAAGAAATCTCATTTTTTTAAAGCTTAGTCGTGGCTTTTTATCGCTGAACACACGGAAATCATCATATATATAGATACAGATATAGATATAGATATAGATAGATATATAGATATATATAGATATATATAGATATATGTGTGTGTGTGTGTGTGTGTGTGCTAGTGTGTGTGTGTAATATGCCAGCTTCAGAGTCTGGGGACTCCAGGTCCCATCGTCCACCAAGACAGGATGAAGGATCCAAGGGGAGCGAGTGGCCGCCGCCGCCGCCACCCCTTTGCAGACCCCCCCCCGCGATCCCTTCTGCGAGAATCAGAAACGGGGAGGGGGGGCGGCGGCGGCGGGAAAAAAAATAAAAAGCCCCGTTTTTATGAATGAATGAATGAAGGACTTGGCGCGGGCGGCGGGTGACGTCAGGCGCCCCGGGGAGGAGAAGGGAGTAGGAGGCGTGGCCTTGGAGGAGCAAGGGGCGTGGCCTTTGGAGGAGTAAAGCGGGCGGGGAGACGGGAGAGCCGAGGGAAGGGGCGGAGCCCGGCATCTCGCGGGAGGGAGGGGGAGCAGGAGGAGGCGCGGTGACGTCACGCGCCCAGGAGGAGGAGGAGGAGGAGGAAAAGAGGCGGAGACAAACTCCACGCCGGGCGGTGACGTCACCGCCGCGCCTTAGCCAATGGGGAGCGAGCTGGGCGGCCGCGAGCCCCAGCAGGGAGAGGCGTGTGTCGGAATGCGGGCGGAGAGAGAGAGAGAGAGAGAGAGACCTTTGGGGACACACACACCCCCTCGGTGCGCATGCGCGCACCCGCGCGCACGCGTGATTCCCCCCCACCCCCACCCCTTCTCTCCCCTCAGGTGGGTTGAAAGGGGGGAAAAATGGCGGGAAAAGGAAACGGGGAGGGGGAGGGGGTTCTTTTCTGAGGGGAAAGGGGGGAGAAATAAAGGGGGGGGGACATTTGTGGGGGGGGGAGGGGGGTTGTCGTGGGTTGGGGGGTTGCTAAATAGGGGGGTGTGGGGGGTCTCTTTTTGGGGGGAGTCTGTGAGGTAAAATAGGGGGGGTCATTTCTGAGGGAGGGGGGGAGGAGAGGAGAGGAAAGGGGGCTTGTTTCTTCCCCCCCCCTTTTTTTGAGGGGGGGAGAAAGGGGGTGTTTTAAAAGGGGGGGCTGTTTTTGAAAAAAGACGGGCAGTATAGAAATAAATAAATATAAATAAATATAAATAAATATAAATAAATATAAATAAATAAAAATATTTCCCAGACATGTGAGCCCCACCCCACCCCCCAATATTAGTTGATAACTGGTGGCCTGAGGGGAACTGAGAAGTTTTGTGTGTGTGGGGGGGGGGGTGTTCCTCTGAGGGGAAAAGCTAGACTACAAAGCCCAAAATCCCCCCTCCCCCTCCATTCCGCCCCCCCCTCCCCCTTAGCCAGGCCAGCTTGGGGGGAGGGGGTCTTCTTGGGAGTCCCAGGTCCCATCGTCCACTGGGACCCGGGGGGGGGCGGAAGGGATTAAAGGGGAGGGAGTGAGTGGTCACCCCCAATAAGTATATATTTCCTTTCACTTTATTTATTGGGGCAGGAGGGGGGGGATTGGAAGGTGAAAGCTTTTAATTATGGGGAGGGGGGATTCTGGGCTTTGTAGTCCCAAGAGAGACGAAAGGAGGGGGCCTGTCTCCTCCCCCCACACACACACGTTTTGCGGCGAATCGGTGTTTTTTAAAGCTGTCCCAACAATGCTTTTTTTTAAAACTTAAAATACAATAAAAGGTCCGTTTCATTCTTTTTTTTTTAAAAAAAAGAGAGAAATATTTGAAAATTTCTTTTTAAAAAAAAGAAGTATTTGAATCGTGATTTGGTGGTGTTTTTTTTCTCCTCCTCCTCTCTTTGAATGATGGAAGACATTTTTTTTTAAAAAATGGAGAAAAAGCAGGGGGTACAGATGTTTGAAACGGATGAAATAATTTCTTTATTTATTTATTTATTTATAAACTTATATCCCGCCCATCTTCCCGGCGGGAACTCTGGGCGGCTAACAATGTTAAAAGGCATATAAATAAAATAAAAAGGATTTTATTCGCCGGATCAAAAGATGAAAAGGATACAAAGTGTCAGGGGTTTTTTTGGGGGGGGGCAGCTGGGAAAAGCCTTGGCGTCTCCCCTGTTTAAGGGCAGAGCCTTTAAAAGACTTGGGAAAAGAGGGAAAAAATGTTACAGATTTCTAAAATAAACAAACGAAAAGGAAGGAAGAGGAAACAGAATAGAAGAAAACATTGTGGTTTTATGTATCCTTTCTTTTGAAACAAACAAACCAAAGACTTTTGAAGAAAGGAACAAGGGAAAATGTTAACGTTTGCAATGTATTATTATTAGTAGTATTCGTATTAGTATTATTACTATCACACAGCAGACAAGATAACTTGTCTTATAACTTATAAGCCTTATAACTTTCAGCGAAGGTATGTAAACCATAATGCTAAATAAAACATATATTAGAATTGCTCCCACATTGAGAAACTGGACTCAAACCGGGGCATTTCTAAAACATGTAGCTTTAATGTTCCATTTTTAATGTTCTAAGCTACCTCTCCTCATCCCCTGTTCTTAATTGGAATAGGTCTTAAAATATTCTGGGCCGTATATTGCCCCTCGTTTATTGTAAGCCGCCTTGGGTCCTTTTCCGAGGAGAAAGGTGGGGTAAAAATATTCAAAATAAAATAAATAAATAAATAAACGATGCTGGATCCTCCTCCTCCTCCTCCTCCTCCTCCTCCTCCTCCTCCTCCTTCTTCTTCTTCTTCTTCTTCTTCTTCTTCTTCTTCTTCTTCTTATTATTATTATTATTATTATTATTATTATTATTATTATTATTATTATTATTATTATTATTATTATTATTAATCACACAGCAGACAAGATAACTATGCTGGATTATTATTATTATTATTATTATTATTATTATTATTATTATTATTATTATTATTATTATTATTATTACAACAGGTTGAACCAGGCAACCGCTGGTTGTCTCTCTCTCTCTCTCTGCTTCGTTCACAGCCCTGCTGAATTAATCCTTCGCTAAAGTGGGACCCGGTCACGGTTTCCGACACCCGGATACGGACGAGGCAGGTCTCCAGCCCTTTTCCATCCCGGGGAAATGATGGCGACCTTTCACCAAGAAGACGTGGAAGACCATTATGAGATGGGGGAAGAGCTTGGCAGGTAAGATTGGGGGGGTTGGTTTATTTGGGGGGGAATCACCCCCCTACACACACACACACACACACCCAAATTAAAAAGCAGGACAGGGACTCACTGGGGCCGACGCATTTTATTTATCCATTTATAATCCATTTATTGAGCAACTCCAGATGCTCGAGGAAGACATCTAGAATTTTGAGAGACCCTTCGCATCCTGGCCACCAATTTTTTTTTAACTGTTGCCGTCTGGCAGGAGATACAGGACTCTTAGGTCAAGGACAAATACACTAAAGAACAGTTTTTTTATTTATCCCAGAGCGGTATCCAAGTTAAACGCGACTGTTTTAGCACCGTCTTAAACCAGTTTTTAAGTAGTGTTTTAAATTTTGTAAGCAATTTTAAGAGTTTTTAATATTTTATATGGTGTCTTATGCGTTTTGTCTGTTTAGAGTGTGTAGTGGAGCAGCACTCTAATTTCGTTGTGCATATCTTGTGTATGCATAATGACAATAAAACTCTATTCTATTCTCTTCTATTCTATTTTAGAGTATTTTTAACCCCGCCTTGGAAAAGGAACCAAGGCGGCTGACAGTAATCGGGTTGGGCAGCTGGAGGGTTGAGCCTGGATTTTCAGGGAAGGAGGCACCAGTGGGTCTCTGATTTTATTTTATTTTTATTTTACACTGCCCAAACGTCCAAAGGGCCACTCTGGACGGTTTGCAAAACGTAGGACACCGGCACGGCCGGAATGCGACGAGCCAAGCGAAAGAATTTTTTGAAAGGGTGAAATGCAAATAAAGAACGGCACCTGAAGCATAAAAATATGTCAGCATAAAAACAAACGGGTCGCTTAATTGTATGTAGGTTTGTTTGAAAAATGTTTGGCCCTGCCTTTCTCCTTCAAAAGGGCCCGAGGCCCGCTTGCCTCATTGAAAGGACCGTATTTGAAAGCTAAGGACAATAAGGATATAGTTTTAAAAAATAAATAAACAAGTACTGTATTGTATTAAATGAAATCAGTTATCACCTCCAAGACATTTTTGGCTTGTGTCTGAATCCACGGACGTTTCTTCTCTGACTAAATTGGATTTAAGAGATCTCTCCCCCCCCTCCGAAAATAAAATTAGGACAGGGTGTGTGTGTGTGTGCAGCCTAATATGGAAAGCTCACGGTAGGCCAGCGTGATCTCAGCTTTAAAAAATGTAAATAACCAGCCGTCCTTACATGGCTGAATGTCTGCAGCTTTATTAAAAGAATGCAAAAAGGAGAGGCTTTCTTTCTTTCTTTCTTTCTTTCTTTCTTTCTTTCTTTCTTTCTTTCTTTCTTTCTTTCTTTCTTTCTTTCTTTCTTTCTTTCTTTGGAAGGGCTGCAGAATTCTTTACAGGGAGAGTGGGAGGGTGCACAAAGCAGAGGGTGGTTTTTTTCCCCTGTCTTTCTCTCCGTCTGCCTGGGCTAGGTTTCCTCCAGGGCCACAACACCAGGAAATGCTCCGCTCGCCCCTCCGTGGAGGATGGGTAGTGCGTCAGGAATGCGGTGGTTCAGCCCGCCAGCACATCTGAAAGGAGCAACCCTTTTCGTGTGGCAGCTTGTAGGGTTCCGGCAGAAGCGGGTTTGTTTTGCAAGAGGTTTTTGCGACAGGCAGCCGCCAGGGTTGGTAGGAGGACAGGGGAAGGAAGTAGCTTTTCTGAGTAATATTGTTTATTATATAATATAATATAATATAATCTTTACTTTTGTCCAGAAGTTGTAGGTTGGGCTATAGAGTAGTGGTTGGCCCGTCTGTTTGGAATGCCTTGCCGGTCGAGTTGCGGCAAGCTCCATCGTTGGCATCCTTCAAGAGAGCCTTAAAAACATGGCTATTTAAGGACGCCTTTGGTAACTTCCAGGGGTATCCTTCCCCCCCCCTCCGCTGCCCTTCCTACATTGGCTTGCCCTCCTGGACACCGCTGTTGATTGTTTTATTGTTTTTATCTGTTTTATTTGCTATGGTATTGTGTAAACTGCCCTGAGTCCCCTTTGGGGAAATAGGTGCGGTATATAAGTTTGAAAATAAATATAAATAAATAAAGAGAGAGAGAGAGAGAGAGAGAGAGAGAGAGAGAGAGAGAGAGAGAGAGAGAGGAAAGGAAGGAACAGATAGATAGATAGATAGATAGATAGATAGATAGATAGATAGATAGATAGATAGATAGATAGATAGATAGATAGATAGATAGATAGATAGATAGATAGATGGATGGAAGGCAGGCAGGAAGGAAGGAAGGAAGGAAGGAAGGAAGGGAAGAGATAGATGGGCAGACAGAGAGATTGGGAAGGAAAATAGATAGATAGATAGATAGATAGATAGATAGATAGATAGATAGATAGATAGATAGATAGATAGATAGATAGAAAAGGAAGGGATGGTTAGATAGATAGACAGACAGACAGACACATACATGCAACAAATTGAGGATCGTCTTATCTTCGGAAGTCAGCCAAGCACAGAACCGCCCGATTGCGAAACTGTAATTTTGGGTTGGATAATTAGGTAGGGAGGTGTCGTCTTATACACGAGGGCATCATATAGATGGGGAAAATGCGGCCTATAAGATCTTTATTTCATTTCTCTGTTCACGATATTTCCACCCTGCACTCTCTCCTTAAGGAGACCCAAGGAGGCTTACGTAAGTGAGAGGACAATGGTTTAAAAAGCTGAATGCAGAAAGTAGGCAAACATTTTAAAAAGGGGAAAAGCCATATTAACACATTGATCAATGAAATCAAGTACTAAAAGCACACTTTAAAAGCTAGAGACCACGTCGGTTTTCCCTCTCAAAGGCTATCACTTTCTTCCTTCCACCGCAGAGAAGGCAGAAATGACCTCAGCACGGATAAGAGTTCTGCCCAAATGGTTCAGAAACAAAATTAAGCCAAAAATAAAACCCTAAAGTTTTGTTCTTATTCCTCCTCCTCCTCCTCCTTATTCCTCCTCCTCCTCCTCCTTCTCTTTCTTCTTAATCTTCCTCCTTATTCCTCCTCCTCCTCCTCTTCCTCCTTCCCCAGTGGCCAGTTTGCCATTGTGCGGAAGTGCCGGGAGAAGAAGACGGGCCTGGAGTACGCGGCCAAGTTCATCAAGAAGCGCCGCCTCTCCTCCAGCCGCCGCGGGGTGAGCCGGGAGGAGATTGAGCGCGAGGTGAACATCCTGCGGGAGATCCAGCACCCCAACATCATCACCCTCCACGACATCTTCGAGAACAAGACGGACGTGGTCCTGATCCTGGAGCTGGTCTCCGGCGGGGAGCTCTTCGACTTCCTGGCCGAGAAGGAGTCCCTGACGGAAGAGGAGGCCACCCAGTTCCTCAAGCAGATCCTGGACGGCGTCCACTACCTCCACTCCCGGTGCATCGCCCACTTCGACCTCAAGGTAAAACAGACAGACAGACACCCATACTCAGATACACACGGGTGGGGGTGTCAGGAGCGTTTATATTCACTGATTCATTCGTTCGTTCATTCATTGAGTGATTGATTCGTTCGTTCGTTCATTCATTGAGTGATTGAGTGATTGATTCATTCATTCATTGAATTACTGATTCGTTTGTTCATTGTCTGAGTGATTGATTGATTCATTATTTCATTGAGTGATTGATTTGTTCGTTCATTCATTCATTGAGTGGTTGATTCATTTGTTTGTTCATTGACTGATTGATTCATTCATTCGTTCATTCATTCATTCATTGAGTGATTGATTCGTTCGTTCGTTTGTTCATTGGCTGACTGATTGGTTCATTCGTTCGTTCATTGAGTGATTCATTCATTCGTTCATTGAGTGATTGGTTGGTTCGTTCGTTTGTTAATTGACTGATTGATTCCATTGATTGATTCGTTGATTCATTTTTTTAATTCATCCATTCAATCATTTGCTCATTGACTCATTCCTTCATTTCTTCATTCACCCGTTCATCGGCTTACTTCCTCTCCATAAGAAAGGGATGTCCACGCTTTGGCCCTCCTGATGTTTTGGACCACAACTCCCAGAATTCTAAGCTTACACTGCCAATGTGACAAGGGACTGTGGGAACTGCGGTCCAAAACATCTGGAGGGTGGAGAGGGAAAGAGAGAGAATTTAAAACACAATAAATTATACATTTGTGAGCTGCAATACAATAGGACTACTGTGTCTGTCATCATGATCACCAATCATCATAAAACTTTTCCAAGGTGTGTTACCACAACTGGCCACTAGAAGGAGCCAGAGACTGTGCTTTATATCTAAGGTTTCAGCATCCACACAGGCTGAGAGAAGATCCCCCACAGATACTAGGAGTCCTGTGGCAGTCATTAAAATTCATGGGATATTTTAAAACATTTAAAATTGGAAAAAAACAAACCGTACTTAAAAAAAAAAAACCCAAGCAAGCAAGATTATGATGGTTTAAAAATGCCAAGGATCTGCCCGTTTGCTGAGCACACCCGAGGTCCTAAGGCGGCTGGCCCCTTCCCTTTTTTTCTTCCTCCTCCTCCCAGCCTGAAAACATCATGCTGTTGGACAAGAATGTCCCCAGCCCTCGCATCAAGCTGATCGACTTTGGCATTGCTCACAAGATCGAGGCCGGGAGCGAGTTCAAGAACATATTTGGCACCCCAGAGTTCGTAGGTACGGGGCGGGAAAAGAGGCGGCCGGAAAACACCTAGAGACCAACTTGACTGGAGGGAGTGGCGTAAAAGGCGACGGTGGGGGGGGGGTTTGTTCTTCGTCACTGAAATACCTTCCCCACAACCTTCCTTTTTCTCTCTCTCTCTCTCTCTCTCTCTCTCTCTCTCTCTCTCTCTCTCCAAAGCTCCCGAAATCGTCAACTACGAGCCTTTGGGCCTGGAGGCCGACATGTGGTGAGTGAAAGGGAGGGGGGGTCGTCTGCCGAATTTAATAAGTGTTTAAAAAAAAATACAGAGAGAGCCCGGCCTGTCGGACCCTATGAGAAAAGCCAAGTCGCCTTTCATAAGTTCATTGAACTTGTAAACCGCCCAGAGTTCCAGATTGGAAGATGGGCGGTATAAAAAGGAAGCAAATAAATAAATAAATAAATAAATAAATAAATAAATAAATAAATAAATAAATAAATAAATAACGCTGGAAAACCTTGTGGCCTCTGTTAAGGGCGGGCGGACTTGACTTTGGCGTAAAAATAGGCACGGGTTGAAACCCGTGTAGAGAGAATTCAGGCAGCCATCTCTGTCCCCCCCTCCTCCCCCAGGTTTGGGGGAGGGGATGACCCTTGGCCCACGGCAGCCGTGGCCCCCGAACGGCCACCACAGGCGTTGTGCTTGAGGGCCGTGGCCAGCAATCTGGAAGGAGAGCGTCGATTAAGATGGGTAGCCCTCCAGGTTTTGTTACAGCTTTCACTCTTCAGGTGCTGCGGTTTCCTTGACCCCTCTGCTTATATTTCCCCCCCCCTCCTTTCTTCCACAGGAGTATCGGGGTCATCACGTACATCCTGTGAGTATTTCGGGACCGGAATGTTTTCTGCAGTCCATTTTGTGTGTGTGTGCGTGTGTCTGTGCTCAGAGAAGGAGCCTTTCGCCTTTCGTGACTGCTGATTTTCTTACCTAAGAGAGAAACTGCAGGGGTTCATAAACCTTGAGGCCCTCCAGGCGTCTGGGGCTTCTTACATGCTCCACAGAGCCAGAAACCCATTATCCTGGGGGGTGGGGGGGGGACACCTTCTCTCATACAGGCTCACCTTTCAGAGGCCCTGCTCCAGGCTGTGTGATCAAGCAACATTAGGCAAACGCCCGGATAAAGAAGGGACTTCTATTTTTACGTTTATTTCCTTGAGAATATTTTCACCCTGCCTTTCTCTTTAAAAAGGGGAGGGGAGCGAGGCAGATTAATTACATCACTGAAAGACGATACGGAGGCTAACAGCAACAGGGAGTACGCAGACGCTGGAAAAGATCAAACAAACGCCACACTAAAAAGAAAAAAAACACAAGCAACGGCAAAACGCAGCAAAGTGATTGCTATTCTTTGTTAACCGCCCTGAGTTCCCGTCTGGGGAAAGTCTGTCGGTATATCAATATAAAAATAAATAAATAAAGTACAACAGTCTGGTTAAAAAAATCGCCACTCAGGCTGCCTGTCCCTCGGGGAAAGCTGGCCTGAAGGGAAAGGACTTTCTTGTCTTGTGGAAGGGCAGCCGAGAGGGGGCCAGGCTGGCCCTCCAGTGGGAGGGAGTTCCAGAGGCTGGGAGAAGCCACCGAGAAGGCCCTGTATCCTGTATCCCCACCGAGCACAACGGTGAAGGTCCCGGGATCAAGAGAAAGGCCTCTCCTGACAAATCTAAGGGCTAGAGTTGGCTCATAAGAGGGAGAGGTAATCCATGACAGATCTGGAACCCAAGGCATGGGCAGCAATGCCTTGTGTTAAAGGAATTAATTCGTTCCAAATGAAATTACGTCAAGCACAATTTCCTTTATACAAATTCCAATAGGAATGCCTTGAAAACAGAGAATTATGTTGTACGGATTCGCCCCATGGACGATTCTGTTAAGCAGATTTCCCCTCTCTCTGGAATTTTTTATGTGGTACAGATTTTATGTTATACAAACCGTTATACGAGGGTCCACTGTAGGTCTTTTAGAGGTCAGAAACTCACCCCTTCCTCTCCTTTCTGTGGGGCCCGAACCCCAAAGCCAGGCCTTCTCGGGGTTGGCATGACAAAAATAAAAATAAAAATAAATAAAGACCGCCTTCCCTTCCCTCGTCTTCTCCCCCTCCCAGGTTAAGCGGTGCCTCCCCCTTCCTGGGCGAAACCAAGCAGGAGACCCTGACCAACATCTCCGCCGTCAACTACGACTTTGACGAGGACTACTTCAGCAACACCAGCGAGCTGGCCAAAGATTTCATCCGGCGGCTTCTGGTCAAGAATCCCAAGTAAGAAAAACTGCGGGTGGGGGTGGAAGGAAGGAAAGACCCACAGCTCTCCTTGGGGTGGGGTGGGGGCGCTCAGGGATGCTTGGAACACACACACACACCCTCCTAAAAGCATCCTGATTTTCGTTTTAAAACTTCTTCGTAATGACCAGAACCGGGAGTTCACTTCCGGTTCTGAAACATGGAAGGAGAGGAAGGGGAAAGCAGAGCATTTTCCACTCTCTGCGCCCTGAAAAATCAACAAGGCTGTCTTTTCTTTTAAAGAAGCATTCTGGGTTTTGGGAGAGGTGTTTTGTCCCGGGAGAATTTCCTCAGGTCCTGGAGGCGTTGCTTGTCACCCAACGAGTTCCTCTCAGTCCGTACTGGGACCGTTCCCTCTCTCTCTCTCTCTCTCTCTCTCTCTCTCGCTCTCTCTGTGCCCTCCAGTCCATGTTGGGCATTGCCAGTCATCACCCTGAAGGTTAACCACGCTTTTCTCTGTCTCTTTTGCTCACTGCAGGAAACGGATGACCATCGAGCAGAGCTTGGAACACCCGTGGATTAAGGTAAGAAACAAAAAAGGGGGCCCTTCAGAAAGGAATATGGACCTCTTCGTCGCTGTCTTGGAAGCCGAGAAGGCTTCAGCTGCCGCCTGAGTCGTGGCAAGCGTGAGCCGGCCTCTTCCGGCCTTCTGAGAATCAGTGAGCCCGGGCGAAAAGCCGGAACGGCCGGAAGTGAAGTGTGGAAGTGTTTTAAAGTGTTTGGCGTGTGACTGAGCGAAGTCTCCTCTCTCGATGCCTGCCCCTTTTCTCCTCCCCTACTCTTTTTTTACACACACACACACACACGGCTCTTTTTCTTCTTCTTCTTCCAGGTGATCAAGAGGCGCAACGTCCGGAACGAGGACAGCGGGAAGAAGCCCGAGCGGCGCCGGCTGAAGACGACCCGCCTGAAGGAGTACACCATCAAGTCCCACTCCAGCATGCCCCCTAACAACACCTACGTCAACTTCGAGCGCTTCTCCAAGGTGATGGAGGAGGTGGCCCAGGCCGAGGAGAGCCTGCAGCTCCTGCAACAGAGCCGGCGCTCCTTCCGCGAGGACATCGACGCCCTGCGCTCCATCTACGAGGACAAGGAGCTCTGGTACCGGGAGGAGCACGAAGCCATCGGCCAGGACCTGCGCCAGATCCGGCAGGAGATGCAGAAGACGGAGGCCCTCAAGCGCCAGGCCCAGGAGGAAGCCCGGAGCGCCTCGCTGGCCGCCAACGGGCTGAAGCGGCGCTACCGCAAGCTGGAGAACCGCTACGAGGCCCTGGCCAAGCAGGTGGCCTCCGAGATGAAGTTCGTGCAGGAGCTGGTCCGCTCGGTGGAGCTGGAGAAGGTCGAGGCCGAGGGAGTGGTGGGGTGCGGGCTCCGTTAAAAAGGGCCAAACTCCCCCCACCCCACCCCACCCCTCGCCGGCAGGGAGGAGGAGGAGGAGTTGCCGTGGCTGCTGGGTTTCGTTCTCCCCGCTCGTGGGGAGCCCCCCCCCTTCCATCCTTAACGCAGTCGCTTCCAAGACCGGGAAACCCACTCTTTGCCCAGAACTCCTGCACGGCAGATGCGATTCTTACGTGATTGAAAACCTGCCTTTTTTTTTTCTCTCCTCCCCACGCCTGCCCCCGGAAATGGGACCGTGTGTGCTTATTTAAATATCTATCTAGAGATTCTTTCCGGATCTCAGTCGCTACCGGCTCGTCTTATCAAAAGGGTGGTGGTGGTGGTGGTGAAGAGACCCCCTTCCCTTCCCTTCCCATCTAGGCCAGCGCTTCCTCCTCCACCCCACACCCCCCTCAACGATCCAAAGCTTTGCCGGCAGACGCCTCGAGGAATTATCTGCTCAATTCTCGCTCTCGGTTCATCTCTGCCTCCCTCACCCCACCCCACCCCCGTTCTGAACGACTTTGGGGCTGCAGACCGGGGGGGCGGGCTCTTTCGGCCCTCGTCAGCCAAGACTCGGGAAATGCAGACAAGAATTTTTTGGAGGGCAGGAATGACCAATTGGACCAGCGAGATGAGAACGAAGCCACCAAAACCCGCCCTCTCGTCCCAAACCTGTATCAGAGCTTTTCAGAGCAGGACAACCCCCCCCCCCAAAAAAAGACCCTCTCCTCCTCCCTCTCCATCATGTTTAAAAGACTTCTCTGCGGCTTCCTTGGCATGGCTGGTTTTTGGGGACCAGAAGAATCAACCTTTCAGTGTCTTTTTTTTTCTCCCCCTCTCTCTCTCTTTCTGTCTTTGGGACACAGAAGCCTTGAATGAGCGGCAGCCAAATAACGCCTTCCGGATCCTTCCTCCCCCAGCGAGGCTCCGTGTTTTTCGAGCAGGCCTCATATCCCGAATTTAGAAGCCAGTTGAGGGCAGGGGGTGGGTGGTCTCCTCTCAACATCCCCCTTTTATTTTATTTTATTTTCAGAAAGATCTTAAGAGGCTTGCCCTCTCGGAACGCCGCGGCCTCGCCTGGGATTAGGAATGCAGGCAACCCGGAAGTGGAACCTTTAAAACTCCCACTTCAAACATCTTCCAGTCATCTGATCAGGCTCGGCCATCCCCTGGTGCCCCTATTTATGGGCCCCGCTGCCCTCCTCCTCCTCCTCCTCTTCCTCCTCCTGAGACCAGCCCCAAAGGGGGCACTTCATCCTTAATTTCCCCCTTTCGCCTTCTTTCGAGCCATCATTTTCGCCCTGGCTCCTGGATACAGCTCTCCTTGCTGTTTCATTCCACGTACCCTCCTTTTTGTGTCCGGCGCAGCTCCGGCGTCTTCCGCCTCGTTCTTCGGCTACTCCCTTTTGGGGCTGTGGTCCTGTCAAAGCGTACTTAACTGGGTGTTTTTTTTCCTGATGTGAGACCCTAAAGTGAGAACGGGCACCTATATTTCTAAACGGGCTGCAGAAGGTTGCCCCCGGATTACGCGAGCCTGGATTTATCTTCGGCTAGAAGGACTGGGTTCTGGCTTCCTGGCCTCCCCCATCCCCCCCCACATTTTTTATTTTATTTTATTTTTATTTTGTTGTTTGCAAAAGAGGGGCCTTGCATCCTTCATCTGACCCAGGAAAGCCTTCTGTTTGACCTTGTATTCCCCTCATCCTATAGAAGAGGAAAAGTCAGTCGCTGCCTTTTGGGGTCTGCTCTCTCTCCCCCCCCCCACTCCTGGCCTTGTGGATCTAACCTGACAAACCATCAAAGCAAAGGGGGGGGCGTGAAATATCGATTTTTTCCTTCTGTCATCTGTTTTCCCCACCCTCCGGACACGTCATTCCTTCAAAGCTCCACGCCGGAGCGGCCCCAGCTCTGTAAACGAAGCCTGCGTTTGATCTCCCAAACCCGCGAGGAGAGGAGGGAAAACTCACACGTCGGGACAAACGGGGGGGGGGTGTGCCTTTTCGCCCGGTTCTGCCCAACGAATGCCCGGAATCGGACGGGCTGAATTAGAGGAGCCCTGCTTTTTTGGAGAAGACCCCCCCCCCCGGCAGTATTCCTTCCTTCTGCAGTTATATTCCGTTTTAAAGGAGTCGATTATTATGGGACACGAGGGGCAGGAGAATGCCTGGAGGGTGAACAGCAAAGAGTTCGGCCACCACCACCCCGGGGGGTGGTGGTGGTGGGGAATCATCATCATCCTAAAAAGTTCTGGATAGGATTCTTAACCTGGCTTCTTTTTCCCAGCTTGGCTGCGTTTCTCCTCTTGTAATCCTCACCCAGCTGCCCGCGAACCACTAAGCATGCTGATCTATTGGCTGTAAAAGAATAACCCTCAACTGATAATAAAAACCCTTTTATATATATATATATATACATATACACCAAGATGAGAACCTTGCTTCGTGTATGTCCCCCACCCTTTCTTTCCACTGTTAAGGAAGTCGGAAAACAAAACAGAACCACCACCCAGATCGGGTCGCCCTTGATTGTCATGCTGGAGTTTTATTCTGGAACAGAGCTGGGGTCCGGGGTGGGCGGGCAAGCGGGAATTCCTTAAATGTTCTTTGACTCGAGGTCCTGGATTCTTGGCTCTAGGGGTTTTGGGCAAGGGGGGGGGGGTGTTGGAAGGCGTGAAGGTTTACTTCGGAGCTGGTTTCCCTTGGCCCTCCGCGTGGCCCGCCTCGCCGGGTCGTCGGGGCCGGAATCGGAACTGCACCGCAATCTGCTTGTTCGGATTGCAACTCCGTCGCCTTGCTCCTTTTGAGTACGGGGCGGGAGAGAACGGGGCTCTCAGTGTGACTCCGGCGCCCTGAATTCGGTTCCAAAGCAGGGACTCACACACACACACACACACACACACACACACACACACACACACACACACACACACACACACACACACACCAGAGGGGGGGGCAAGCAGACGCGCACACACACACCCCACGCCCAATCTAAGAAGGTCCCCCCTCGCCTTCCTCCGTCCAGGCGGTGTGAGAGCAGGAGCCGAAGCCTTGTGTCCGGAGAAAAACCGAGGCGTCCTGTCGGGTGTCGCGGTTTAATCTCTTAGGGATTATTATTATTATTATTATTATTATTATTATTATTATTATTATTATTATTATTATTATTATTATTATTATTATTATTGGCTTGTTTGTTTCTGGCATCTCAAATCCGTCTGGGACGTTCCTCCCCAGTTCCCAGTGATTTGCAAAGGGAGTAGGGAATCTTCGTTTGGCTTTGTTGTTTTGTTTTGTTTTTTTCCAGTCTCGGTGAGGCTTAGGAAGTCCAGGATCTGGTGGATCTTGCCGTGAGTGAATTTGGGGTGCCGTCCCCCTCCGGATGTTTTTTTTGGGGGGGGAGCGCAGAGTAACGAAAGCAGCCACGAGGAGGGAAAGCAGGTCCAGACGCTCTTCAGAAGCTTGCCAGGGAAGAAAGAGCGAAATGAGGTACACGTGCGTTCCTATCCTGGGGTGGGTAATTCGCTTCTTGCGTCCCGACTTAATTCAATCCTATTATTTAATTCAGGCTGAATATCTGCCAAGTTTAAAACTTCGGGCCGGCTCGTGGTCGACTCAGCCTCCCATCCTTCCGAGGTGGGTAAAATGAGTACCCAGCTTGCTGGGGTGGGGGTGGGGGGTGGGGAAGCAATGTGTAGCCTGCTTTTAATTAATTTCAATTAATCAAAATTAAAATTAATTTCAATTAATTAAAGCTAAAGTTAATTTCAGTTAATTCAAGTTAAAATTAATTTCAGTCAATCAAAGTTAAAGTTAATTTTAATTAATTAAAATTAAAGTTAATTTCAATTGATTAAAATTAACTTTAGTTTTTTTAAATTAAAGTTAAAATTAATTTTAATTAATTAAAATAAAAGTTAATTTTAATTTCAATTAAATTGCAAACCGCCCAGAGAGTACGTGAAGTGCTATGGGGCGGTGTATAAGCAGAACACTTTGCCCACCTTGCCTGTTCACTCCCTTAAATCCCTACCAACCTGGGATCCCTCCCTCCGTCCCCAATGCCCTAATAAGATACTCATTATCTGAAACGTGCCTGGTGTGGAAGGGTTAGGTTTAGGGTGAGGGGTCATCCAGTCCCTTCCCCTGCCCAGGAGGTCCAGAGGGGCGGGGGGGGGGGTTGAACTCCCAGATTCTAGCTCCATCGCTCAGCCCAAGAGGGTGTCCCGGCCTGGGTGTCGTCGGGCTCCACCTGGGGGGGGGGGGGCTTCGAGGCAAGGAGCCCGTCCATTTACCCCCCTCCTCCTCCTCCTCCTTTTCCTCCCCCAGTGTGGGAAACCCTGCTCTTAGCCCTTGCAGAGCTGGGAGGGGGCCTTCTAGAGATCATCCGTCCCACCCACCCCTGCCAAAAAGAGGCACCGGGAGGAGCATCGTGCTCCCGACCTCTGACCTCTGTGCCTGGAGAGCTCAACCCTGGAGCTGTTTTGACAAGTTCCGGGACCTCAGCCGGGCCCCCGATTAAATCAGCCCTCCTTGCGGGATCTGCACGAGTCAGCAGCGGTGAAGGGGGAGGCCCCATATTTTAAGAGCCGTGCCGGGATCAGGGATGCCGCCCCCCCCCCCACCAGCAGCGCTTCTGAAGGTCCATATTACGCCACGCTGGGTCCGTGTCTGGGTTTCAAGAAGCCCCTGGGGTCTCCTTCAGGGTCTCCCAAACACACCCACACACCCCACACCCTGTTACCTTGCGATCTTGCAGTTGCGGGTGTAGACCTGGGACCCCGTGTAGGCGACGTCGCAACGGACGACGTTGTTGGTGAAGTCCGACTCGGGCACCAGGGAGTCCGGGTTGACCGTCACCTACGGAGGGAGAAGAAGAAGAGGGAAAAAAATTAAGATCCTCCAGCCTGTTTCCTCTTTCTTGGGGGCCGAATCCTGCTTCGGAAACGCTTTCGAAACGTCCCAGTGGCGGGAAGTTCCGAAGGCGAATAGAAGGGGCCGGGACCCAAGAAACTTCAAGCGCCTTTTTTTTTTTTTTGAAAAATGCAAAGCAGTGGATACCGAGAATTCAGCCCTTAAGGGTGGCCTTTTTAAAACCGATCGTCCCCTCCGCCAAATACATAAATGAGTTTTGGTTGTTTTTTTTCAGCCGAAGGCAAACAGTCAACAAAGGCTTAGGAAACAGGAAACAGTTGTTTGACTTATGGGGTGCATTTTGATACCAATCCATCCATCCATTGAACGATTCCGTGCCCCCCCAGGCTTATACCATGGTGCAAACTTTATAACATTTTAAGGAACACGAAATAGGACGTATGGGGTGCAGTGTTCACAGTTCCGGGTCTGATCTGGCGTTGCCCGTCCGTCCCTCACCTTCGCTCGTCCCGACTTGCCCATCTCTGCTCGGTTTTCATCCCCGGGGCTAAGTGGGTACCAAACAAGAGGAAAGCTGCAGCCTCAGCTGGCAACCCCGTGTTTTATGTCCAAACTTCGGCCCTTCCAGATGTTTTTGGACCACAAACTCTCAAAAGTCCTTGGCCGTTGATCAGACAGGCTTGGGATTCTGGGTGTGGTGGTCCAAAACACATCAGGAGGGCCCGAAGTTTGGACATCCCTAAACTAGCAGATCGGGGGAAATGGGTACGTGGGTGGGTGAGGGAAGGGCCCCCCGCCTGCTTGGATCCATCCCTCCTGAGACAACTTTTGGGGGGACGAGATGGGAAACCGTGCCTCCCGGGAGAACGGGATGGTCTCGCTTCCGGGCTACCCCAAAACAGTGGTCCTTCCAAAAAAAAAACGGCGGCTCGTTTGCCCCACGAAACCTGCGGCATCCTGCCTGCTTTCGCACGCACGCACCCCCCAATGCCAAGCGAATGGGGCATTAGTTCGCGACCCAAAAACCTGGGTCCCCCCCAAGAGTCACCACGGCAGCTCCCAAAGCACAAATCTGGCTTTGTAGTGGGAAAAGAGAAGGTTCAAAAGCTCAGGAGGGCCTCCGTGATAGACAGACAAACCGCCCAAGGACTACAGGTCCCAGGAAGGGGCAGGCCAGCCGTGCAAGCTGGGTGCCGTAGTCCGTCAGGGGCGGGCCGAGGGGGGACCTTTTCCAAAGGCAATCTCAACCACCAGGCTGCATCCCATTTTCTCAGTGGCCTTTCCCGATGTTGGCAAAGCCGGGTGGGGGGTCGGGGGGAGGTTGTTACCTTGAGAATATAATTCCCGGGGGGTACATCAGTGATGTCAATCCACTGGCAGTCGATGTTGGCGTGGTAGGTGTCGTAACAGCCAGGACCCAGACCCTAAATTGCGGGGGGGGGGGTTGAGAAAGAGAAAAAGAAGAAGGCCCCTTGTTTATTTTATTTTATTTTATTTTTACTCTCTTGGAGGCAGAGAAAAAGAGGGAAGAGGCCGAGAGGAAATCTACCGAAATCCACCCCCCCTGCAAAGGTTGGGGGAAGGTTTGCAAAAAAAAAAAAAAAGGCGAACAAGAAAGTGGCGACTCAGAGGAAGAGGGAGAAAGAAAACAGCAAGCTTTATTCACTGTAAATAAAAAAAAATAAACATCTCGGCACAGGGAGGAGGAGGAGGAGCCTGCCGGTCACCAGAGCCTGCCAGATGCCAAATAAATAAAAAAAACCTCTTGGTGTTTCAGGCGCCAGAAAAGTCCCCGGTAGGTTTATTTATTCATTTCCCCCCCCCTTCCCTCTTGCAACAGAGAAACCCGGCTGATTCTTAGCTCTCTGTGAACTTGTTTTAAAAACAAAACAAAAACAACCGGCTGTAACCTTGGTGTCAGCTGAAGGGCACCGTTTTTTGTGTGGATAGATGTTAAAATGTACTGAAGCGCTGCTTCCTTCCCCTCGGTGACTGGAGTAAATAGCGCTTTGTTGCAAAATACAATAGGACCCCCCCGTATCCAGTGATTCATTAACCGCTGAGTCAGTTATCCACGGTTGGCCGGGGGGGGGGGGGATTAAATAAATAATTCAGCGGCCGCAAAGCAAGCTACTGTCACAAAACAGCAGCCGTAAGGCAAGCTACTGCCACCAAACAGAAGTTTGGGGGATTTTTTGTGTGTGTGTTCTCTCTTATCCATGGTTTTCCTTATCTACAGGAAGGCCTGGAACCAATCCCCAGCGGATACCGGGATCCTTCTGTAGGAATACAAAGCAAAGAAAATGCAAAGATAGTAAAACACATGACAAGGCAAACGCACAAAAACCAAATGCATTTAGGCTGACGCTAACAGTGGTCAGCGGAGATCCCGGGCCCCGAAAGGGTCAAAACATTCCCTTTAAATACCTAAAACAGGCATGTCCAAACTTCAGCCCTCCAGATGTTTTGGTGGGACCACAAACTCCCACAGTCCTTGGTCGTGGGCCATCCAGGCTTGGAATCTGGGAGTTGCGGTCCGAAACATCTGGAGGGCCGAAGTTTGGCCACCACTGCTATAAAGAGACGCCCATGGAAGTGGGAAGGACGTTGGCCATGGATAGGGGAAGGAAGTTGCCCCCCCCCCGTCGCCCTCCTCCTCCTTCTTCCCGGCCGGCCCTCACCTGGGTGTGAGCGGTGCAGGCGTACCTCCGCCGGACGCCCGGGTCACAGCTGGTGTCCTCCAGGCAAAAACTGGACTTGTGGCCTTCGGCCACTTTCCCGTGGGAGGCAGCGTCCAGCAGGTCGTAGTGGCTGAAGGCGTCCATGCTGTGGTAATGCCTGCAAAGAAAAGAAAAAGAGAGAGAGCCCCCGGACCGTGGGTTCGGTCTTTCTGGTACTTGAGAGGAAAAAAATAAGATTTTTTTGGGGGGTGACAACTCTCAGAATCCTGGTGGGGTGGTTCTGGAGCTTGTAATAGTTTTTTTTAAAAAGGAATGTTTTGAAGCTTAAAACACACGCACAGAGAGAGAGAGAGAGAGAGATCTGAATGATGGACTACCGGGTGTATTTCATATGAATCCATAGGTTCACATAGTGGCACCCCCGACTTAAGAGCAGCTCGACTTAAGAGCAGAAAACTGTTGGCGTTTTAACTGCCGCCTTTACAAATTTTAGATATGGTCTGCTCGAATTCCAATTTTTTTTCTTTTTTTAAAAAAATTCTTTTTAACTTGTTTTTTTCCCCAATTTTTTTAGACAGGGACCCTGACTTAAAAGCAGTTCGACTTAAGAGCATCCATTCGGAACGGATTAAATTCGTAAGTCGAGGCGCCACTGTACTTATAACCATGTAGCTTTAATGCCATTGTTGTCTATTAATGCTGCAAGACACGCATGTCCTAAACTTCAGCCCTCCAGGTGCTTTGGACCGCAACTCCCACAGTCCTTGGTCATTGGCAATCTAAGCTTAGAATTCTGGGAGTTGTGGTCCGAAACATCGGGGGGTGGTGGTGCAAAGTTTGGACATGTCTGCTGTAAGATGTCCCTCCATTCCTTTTTCTCAATTATATGATCATATCTTAATTGTACTGGACTGTCTATTGTCCCTGCCTTGGGGGTCCTTTTTCCAAGGAGAAAGGCGGGGTAAAAAATACTCTTAAAATAAAATAAAACAAAATAAATCTGTCAGGTCAAGCTCAGGAGGAACATCTCAGGGGGGGGGCTTGCCTGTTAGAGATTGGAATTACCTCCATGAGGACTAGAAACCTCTTTTACTTGGGAAGAAGAGGTTTCTAGCCCTCATGAAGATTAAAAGCCAAGCACGGGTCTCGGGTTTGCCTGACTTAGCAGGACGGTCGGGATTTGACCCCTGGGTTTATGGGCCCTTTCTTTCCCCGCCCCGACGGTGTGCGGGGACACCCCCCCGGAGTGGCGTGGCTGACTTACTGGTGGCAGCTGTGCCACTCCCAGTCCTGGCGTGGCTTCACAGGGAGGAAGTCCGCCGTCCCTTGGTTCTTGACCCGTTGCGGGAAACGCAGCAGGACCCGGTAGCTGATGGGGCTGGCCCCCGGCTGGTAGGCGGACCTGGCGGGGAGGGAAAAGGCAAAGGGGTGGGTGTCATTTGTTGGCCCTGGATGTGACACACACACACCCCCAATTTCGCAGGAGGAGACGGGCCCAGTGTTGCAAAGACGCTGCTCCAGAGCTGGGGAAACGGCACATGGGGAGGCAAGAAGCTGTCAAATTTGACCTTGTGAAAGAGGCCGAGAGGTAAGGGTGCTCTACCGTGATATTTTGAATTTTTTTTCACCCCGGGGGGCCTTGTTACACTCTGTCAGGGTTGCCCGGGAGTCTGGTTGATGTTAGGAACGAGCCTTCTCCCACCCACCCCCCTCAAAAAAAAATCCCCTCCTTCCTTCCTTCTATCCATCATCATATCCTTCCTTCCTTCCTTTCCTTCCTTCTATCCATCATCATATCCTTCCTTCCTTCCTTCCTTCCTTCTATCCATCATCATATCCTTCCTTCCTTCCTTCCTTCTATCCATCATCATATCCTTCCTTCCTTCCTTCCTTCCTTCCTTCCTTCCTTCCTTCCTTCCTTCCTTCCTTCCTTCTATCCATCATCATATCCTTCCTTCCTTCCTTCCTTCCTTCTATCCATCTTCATATCCTTCCTTCCTTCCTTCCTTCCTTCCTTCCTTCCTTCCTTCCTTCCTTCCTTCCTTCTATCCATCATCATATCCTTCCTTCCTTCCTTCCGTCCCAGGCAGGCTGCTTCCCCACGATGGTCCCGAAAAACACACACACACACACAGAGGCCTACCTTGCAAGGCAGTTTTCCTCTGCCGCGCACTGCAACGCGTACAGCTGGACCCGCTGGATGTAGGTGGACGACTGGATGAAATAGGGGTCTGGGATCAAGTCGGGCAAACCTGTTTGGGGGGGGGGAGAGAGAGAGAGAGAGAGACGGAAGGAGAAAAGGCAGTCCCGAAAGGGGGGGGTGTGACTCCGCGATCCTTGGGACGGACCCGGATTCTTCATCCCCAGGGCCAGGGCGACCAGTTTAGCCAGTGGGGCGCCAGTTCGTAGGAGGGAGAAAGAAGACGCTCACCAAGGGTTGCCCCGCCAAGCAAGCAAGCAAACAAACAAATAAACAAACTGAAAATGAAGAATTTTGTGGTAGCAGAAGGGTGACCAAGTTTTCTTGGTTGCTTTTATTTTTATTTTTTATATATGGGCCCAAGCAAAATCAGGAAAACCACCAAGAGAAAAGAGGGTTTTTCCCATGCTTCGAGGGAGAAATATATTTTTGCAGATCCCCTGCTCGTTCGTCGCAGCCTGGGTGTGTGTGTGCACAAATGGGCGGACGGAAGGCAAGCGGAAGGATGGAGAGGGCCGGATGCCCACACGCCCCCTTGTGAGGGAGGCAGGTGTGGGAGGCAGGTGAAGGGGGACACCCCGACCCATGGGGTCCGCGGGGAGGAAAGCGCCAGGAAGGGAGAACCTCAGCACAGAAAGGACCCCATCCGCTTGGGACGCCTGCGGGACTCCTTGCCACCAGAGGTCCTGGCCGGAGTCATGTTGAAAAGGGGCAGAGAGATGCACGGAGGCTCAGAGGGTGGATGGCTCCGGGGCTCCTGAGCCTGGCATCCAGTCTCCTTCTCCTCTGATTCCCCCATGCACGCATCCACCACCGTTAACCCGAATCCTAACCCTAACCCCCTACACACACACACACACACACACACCCCAAAGAGCAAAGGCTCACCGTGATGGAAGTAGCTGGTCCCGTAGCCGTGCCGCTGGGGGCCGATCCCTCGCCTGGCCTCGGGGTAGGCATCGTAGAAGACGCTGTTCCGGCTGCCGGAGGGGGTCCCTCGCCGGTCGCCCTCGGTGGCGTTTCCGGGGTCCTGGCGACCCCTCTCTGCGGGAATGGGCCTCCAGAGAGGAACAGGGGTGCCCCGGATTTCATTGCCCCCCGTTTCTAGCTCCCCTCCTCTGGCTGCCGTGGCGGCAACAGGAGGCATCTCCTGCCAGCGTCGGACGGGGACCCCCGGCCTCGAGGTGTTGGGGCTTTGAGGGGTCCCCCCGCTGATCCGGGGGTCCCTTGCTCTGGTGACCGGGTTTGGGGCGGCTGGCCCCTCAGAGGGTGCAGTGGGCAGGCTCTCCGGGGATGGGAGTTCCCTTCCCGAGCCGCCTTCTTCCCCAGAGAAGCCCCTCGCCTCAAGGACCCGGAGACGGGGGCCCCTGCTCCCCGGCCAGGGGGTCCCAGGTTCGAGTCCCCCCCGGAAGGCTTGCGGGCCGATACGGAGGTAGAGCCTTTGTCCCCGGCCGGGGGGCTGGAAGCGGGCGGCCGTGTTGAGGAGGCTGAAAAGGCGCCCCCCGTCCTGCCATCGGATGGCCTGCCTCCAGGAGGGCTGAGCGCCCCCGCCGGGGGGACACAGGGCCACCAGCAGCGCCGTCGCCCCCACCAGGACCGGCAGCGCCTCCGGTGGTTTCAGCACCAAGGGCAGCGGCGGGCCTGCCATGGTCCCGCCCGAAAATGCTGCCAGCCGGCCGGGGAGCCAGAGGCAAATGGGAGCCCAAATCTCTCCCTGAGGGGGGATGGATGATGGAGAGCAGGGGCAGGCCCTGAAGGAGGAGGAGGAGGAGGAGGAGGAGAGGACCGTCCCCTTGAGCCTGCCCGCCCCCCCCCCCCCGAGAGGCCTTGCCAGCAGGCTGAAGTCCAAGGGGGTGAAGCTGCGGGAAGGAAAAAGTTTATCCCTCTCCCCTGCTGGGGCTTCCTCTCCATCCGACTCTTTCTGGATGTTTGTTGATCTTTCTCAATGAAACGTTGGCTTCAGTTCCACAAGCCTGCAATTCCCCTCCGTCCTGTCCTCTGGTTCCTTGCTCTGTCCCTTTTCCCTTTCTCGTTTTCTTTTCCTTCCTGAACCCCCTCCTTCCTTCCTTCCCTCCATCATCAGTTCCTTCCTTCCCTCTTTTCATGCATCATCAGCTCCTTCCTTCCTTCCTTCCTTCCTTCCCTCCATCATCAGCTCCTTCCTTCCTTCTTTCCTTCCATCATCAGCTCCTTCCACCCTTCCTTCCCTCCATCATCAGCTCCTTCCTTCCTTCCTTCCCTCCATCATCAGTTCCTTCCTTCCTTCTTTTCATTCATCAGCTCCTTCCTTCCTTCCTTCCCTCCATCATCAGCTCCTTCCTTCCTTCTTTTCATTCATCATCAGCTCCTTCCTTCCTTCCTTCCCTCCATCATCAGCTCCTTCCTTCCCTCTTTTCATGCATCATCAGCTCCTTCCTTCCTTCCTTCCCTCCATCATCAGTTCCTTCCTTCCTTCTTTCCTTCCATCATCAGCTCCTTCCTTCCTTCCTTCCTTCCCTCCATCATCAGTTCCTTCCTTCCTTCTTTTCATTCATCATCAGCTCCTTCCTTCCTTCCTTCCCTCCATCATCAGCTCCTTCCTTCCTTCTTTTCATTCATCATCAGTTCCTTCCTTCCTTCTTTCCTTCCATCATCAGCTCCTTCCTTCCTTCCTTCCTTCCTTCCCTCCATCATCAGCTCCTTCCTTCCTTCTTTTCATTCATCATCAGTTCCTTCCTTCCTTCTTTCCTTCCATCATCAGCTCCTTCCTTCCTTCCTTCCTTCCCTCCATCATCAGCTCCTTCCTTCCTTCTTTTCATTCATCATCAGCTCCTTCCTTCCTTCCTTCCCTCCATCATCAGCTCCTTCCTTCCTTCTTTTCATTCATCATCAGTTCCTTCCTTCCTTCTTTCCTTCCATCATCAGCTCCTTCCTTCCTTCCTTCCTTCCCTCCATCATCAGCTCCTTCCTTCCTTCTTTTCATTCATCATCAGTTCCTTCCTTCCTTCTTTCCTTCCATCATCAGCTCCTTCATAAGAACATAAGAACATAAGAAGAGCCATGCTGGATCAGGCCAAAGGCCCATCTAGTCCAGCTTCCTGTATCTCACAGCGGCCCCACCAGATGCGTTTGGGAGCGCATGAGACTAGATATCTGTCTCCTGATACCACTCCCCTGCATCTGGCCCTTGAAGTACCCTGGTTTAAAGCCTAGAGATTACACATCTCCATCATGGTTTGTAACCCGTGATGGACTTTTCCTCTAGGAATCTGTCCAATCCCCTTTTGAAGGCATCCAGGCCAGATGCCATCACCACATCCTGTGGCAGGGAGTTCCATAGACTTACAACACGCTGGGTGAAAAAATATTTTCTTTTGTCAGTTCTTACTCTCCCAGCACTCAATTTGAGTGTATGTCCCCTAGTTCTGGTATTTTGAGAGAGGGAGAAGAGCTTCCCTCTATCCACTTTACTCATACCCTGCATTATTTTGTATGTCTCAATCATATCCCCCCTCAAGCGCCTTTTCTCCAGACTAAAGAGGCCCAATTGTTTTAGCCTTTCTTCATAAGGGAGGTGCCCCAGCCCAGTAATCATTTTAGTCGCTCTCTTCTGCACCTTTTCCAGTTCCACTATGTCTTTCTTGAGATGCGGTGACCAGAATTGTACACAATACTCCAGGTGGGGCCTTACTATTGTTTTATATAACGGCATTATAATGTTGGCTGTTTTATTTTCAATCCCCTTTTTGATAATCCCTAGCATGGAATTGGCCTTCTTCCTTCCTTCCTTCCTTCCTTCCTTCCCTCCATCATCAGCTCCTTCCTTCCTTCTTTTCATTCATCATCAGTTCCTTCCTTCCTTCTTTCCTTCCATCATCAGCTCCTTCCTTCCATCCAACCATCATCCCTTCCTTCCTTCCTTCCTTCCTTCCTTCTCTGCCTGCCGTGTTCTACCCTGCAAGGCTGTGGGTGACCGATTGATCCCAAGAGCCGGTGGGCTGGACTTCACCCCCGAAGGGCCACCCAAACGGAGGCAGGTGCCCTGCCTAGGGTGGCCAGAGGGTGTCAAGAACAGTCCAGAAGCAACACCCCCTGCCCCCAAATAAACCTTTTGCCTCTGGATCCGGCCTCCCCAAAGGGTCACGGCCTCTCTAAGCGCATCCGTGGTAAAAAATTTCCTCTCCCTGCCCGACCGACTGGCTCTCTTAGTTGGGAAAATATTTGCTCAAGGCCGCCCGAGGGACGTGGGCTGGGTGGCTGCTTCTGACGGCGGTCTTTGCTAAATAAAGTCCCGGGTCAATATTTGGCCCCGTTGGCCGGTCGGGATCCCTCGGAGGGGGAGAAAAAGGCAGGGTGTTGTTGGCCTCCGTTCTCAGGAACGCCGCCCAGCTCCCCAGCCCTCTTGAATTCCTCCCAAACTGAGAACGGAGGACCACGGACGGGCGCTTCGTCCACCTTGAATTGGTTTAATAACGGATCTGGAGGACCCCTACCCGCCCTTTTTCCCTTTCTTAAAGAGGCTCTCGATGTGAAAACGCCCCCCATCTTTTAAGGCATTGGTGATTCCCTCCCTCCTTGATCGGACTAAAACCCGGCGCGGTCGTGCGCGGAAGCCGAATGGCAGGAGATAAAACACGTGTTTGGCACAGCGGAACTCCCTGCCATAAGGTTTAGCGGCGGGACGCTTGAGAAAGGGGGGGGGTCAGTTAAATTCATGGTAGTGAAGGCTCTCTGTGGGTTAATCGGGGGGCTGTACACCAGCAGCAGGACCCGAGATCCTATCCTGCTTCAGATTAGGGGCTGGGCAACGCCAGGCGGTGTGTCTGGTGGGTGGGTTTCACCCTCTTCCCCCGGGTTGCATCTCGGGGAGAAGTACCCACCACCTCCCGTGTGGTGTGCTCTCAGGCTAACGTTCTTAAAAATTTAATTTTCAAGGCTCTGCCGCTGCCACCCTTTGGACGCCTCCCCCTGGAATGACGGAGGGCGCCGAGTCCAAGAGGGCGACCCGAGGAGGAGGAGAGGAAGGACAGAGGTGAGATGGACAAAGACAGTCAAGGAAACCCCTTTTACTTGTGTTTTGCAAGACTAAGTGAGGATGTTCAGGGCAGGGTGGGTGGGTTTTGGGGAGGGGGGGGCTCCTTCATAGGGTTGGCTTCAATCCCGTCTCCGGAGGGTTCTTGGCCGGCCGGCCGGCCAGCCCACAGGTGGAAGCTTTTCTTAGCTCGGCCGGACAGGTGAGTGGCGTTCGTGACCACCGTGGCGGCTATTTTAAGGGGATCCCGCCAACGCCGGCGGGCCCCTCCTGTCTGCCCCCTTCAGTGCTAAATTCAGCCTGACCGGAGTGAAAAGCCCCACTGTCTGTGGGGTTAGGACATGTTGGTGGCGGGGGGGGGCCCGTGGGAGTTGGGGACGGAGTGCCCGGGTAAACAAGGCACCGTCCCGGAAGAAAAACAGCTGCCCCCTTGTCCTCCTCAAAGATGGTTGTGGTTTGGCTAGACAGGTGAGCAAAAGCAAACGAATCCCAGTCCTCCCTTCCATTCCCCACAACTCTCTAAATAAATAAATAAATAAATACAGGCTTCCTTTCTTTCTTTCCCGGCCCGGCTCCTGCCAAAAGGCCCAGCGAAAGGGGCGGCCGGGAAAAGGTTGGGAAACAGAACAGGTGCAAAGGAACCGAGTTCCCTTTTTTAAAATTTCGATATGTCCTTCCCCTTGCGGACCAAGAAGGGAGCTTGAGTTTGATTTCCCCCCCCTCCCCACCATCCCCGGGGAATGCCTTTTCGAGAAAGTCGACTTTTGAAGGCTCCTGTAGTGGGACTTGATTTGGGAGCCGGCGGGGGGGGGGGGGGTCCTCGGAGCCGGGAGAGAAGCCATTTGATTTTGGGGGGTGGGGGTGGTTTAAGACCACCACCCCTTTATCCATCCCAAGGGGTAGCTGCTGCTCAGAAAGACCCATCAGCAAAAAAGGGCGCTAAAGGGCACCGGGACTTGGCCAACCCTGGGAAACCAGGCTCTGGCTCTTAAAAAAATGCCATTTCTTTCCCACGGGCAGCCCGTTGGTTTTGGTCTGTCCTTTCTCGATACCTCCTGGGGGGGGGGGGAGAATCGCCAGCTGGTTTGGGGAGGGGGGGGTAGAGAGAAGGTGCCCCTAAATTAGAAGGACTTTTGTTCCCAGCCCGAACCAAAGGTGCTCTCTCGACCTGGGAAAAGAAACTGGTTTCAAAAAAAAGAGGGTTTTGGGAGCCTGGCGTCCCATCTTGCCGAGGGAACTTTTTAAAGAACTCTCTCCTGGCCAATTCCATCCCTTGGCCGGGTTTGGGACTTACGGACCTGCTTTGAAAAAAAAAAAAAAGAAGGCTTGTGCTCTCGAAAGCTCAGCGACCCCCCTTTTTTATTTTTTACATTTTTCTTCTAGCAGCCTAGGAAGGAAGGCATCACCCGGAGTCTATAGTTTGGATTGGGTTGGGTTTTAAAAACTGGTATATTTAGGATTTACTCGAGGGGACAGGGTCGTTTTCATCATAGGATCACCCTTGGCTCTTCCACCAGGGACCACGCGGATTGGTCTCATTCCCCCCCCCCCCCACAAGAGTTCCACAATTTGGATCTGACACGGATGGCATCAGTTCGGGTGCTTTCGTTCCAATTTTAAACCTAAGGTGTCCTTTCTCTCTCAGTCTGCGTGGACCTCATTCTGGTGCCCACCCCCCAAGGGTTATAATAAATCAAGTTTAACCTGCAGAGGGGCCTCCGTTCTGACCCCTGCTTTTTTCTAAAACAGATGCCCTTTCTTTGTTTAGAAACTCTTTTAAGAGATTTCAAAGACTGGGGCTCCGTTCCTCGCCGGTGGCTTGCTGCTGGCCAGGAGAACCCGGGGGGGGGTGTCCTCTCTCGGTCTCCGGCTTCAGAGACAGGGGTGGCGAGTTCGAATCCACCCTTGCGCGGCACACGGCTGCCAGGGAAAGGGCCGACCGCCTGGGAATACTCGAAAAGCTTCCGCAGGAGCCAGGACGGACTTGAAGGCATGGAATACTAATAATGATTTCTTTTCCGTCTTCTCCTTTCCCCCCTCCACAGCTCAGGGTTCCCACGATCCAAAGGGGAAGAGAGAAGCCCCTTGCCCCACACCAGAGAAGGGGGGGAAAAGGACACACACACACAGAGAGAGAGACACCAGCTGCGTCTTTCAAGGCTTTGACTCCTGCGTTAAGAGGGGTGAGTTCCTTGACCTCTCAGGTTTTCAAAAGGGGGACCCCCAGCGCCCCCCGTTTGATCCCCACCTGCGCACGAAGGAAGGACTGGGTCTCTCCTCTCGGCCTTCCCACCTACCTGGAAGATCCACCTTTTCGCTCTCAAGATCCAGCCGGGATTTGCACAAGGGCCGGGGTGTCCACCCGTCCCGCCCTCTCCTTCCACCCGCGAGGCCGAGGCCGTTTTCTAAAAAGCGTCTCCCAAAAGCCCTACTTGGTGCCTTCCGCCATCCCAGGAAGGACGCCGGCCGGTGCCGAACGGGCCTCCGTCGGCCTGGATCCAGAAACCCGGGTGCCGGAGTCGGCCGTGCAGTGTGTGATCCGAGGAGTGCGCGTCACCGGCGACCTGGATCCCGACCTTTGCAATGCCAGGGTCACCCGCAGGGTTTTCCTGAATTGAACGAGGGTTGCCCGACGCCCCGTCAAGGGGGCCGCGTTCCCCCTAGGAGTGTTCCTCACGCTTTTGGGGTTTGGAAGGAGTGGGTTGCAATGCAGGATCCGGCACCTTTTGGCGTGTGTGTGTGTGTGTGTGTGTGTGTGTCTTTTGTTCTTTGGCGTGTGGCTGCTGAACCAGGGCTCCCGATGAAGGAAAGACCGCAGGAGAACGCTCTCTCTTAAAATAAGGTTCCCATCCCAGAGTCAGGCTTCGGTACCAGCCTGTAAGCAGAGCCAAAAGCAAAGCTGGCCGCCGGTGTGGGCGCACGCGCGTGTGCGTGTGCGTCTCCGTGTGTTGTCCTCAGGCAGCTTCGTTGAGGGCCGAACGGGAGCTCCCTTCCCCTTGGCCTCCCCGATATCGTCGGGGTTAAAAAAAAACAGTAAGTCCCATTTCAGTTAAGAGCGTTCCGAATCCTCTTCATTCCCAGAGCTGTGCAGAGCCGTGCAACGATGCGACCATCTGGGAGACGGCGGGCGCTCCAGCGCTTGGGAGCCCCCCCCCCCCCCAGAGAAAACAGCCACCGACTCGGGGATCTACTTTGCCTGGCATCCCTGGCTTGAGCAAAGGGGGGGGGGAATGGATGGCCTCAAGAGGTCCCCATTCAACTCTAGGGGTCCCACGGCCATCCGAGGACGTGCCACTGGACACCCTTGAAGCTACAACGGGGGACTCCTTTTTAAATATTTTAATCCAAAGAGAAAAAGGATACCACCGGGGGGGGGGAAACTGTTGACGGACGTGGTCTTGGCCCTCGGGAGAGTCCCATGGCCGAGGGCGGGATCCCAGGAGTCCTGCCTGCCTTCCCACCCCTGGGGAGAGGCAAAACCAGAACCGGGAAGGATCACAAAACCTTGGCCAGCTGAAGTGTGGGTGTGTGGGGTAATCTCTTCTCTCAAAATACAGGAGAAGATATTTCCATTTAAACATTAGAACTTCATGACGGTTAGAGCTGTCCTGCAGTGGAATAAGATGCTGCCCTAAAGGAGGGTGGTGGGGTCTCCTTCTTGGGAGGTTTTTAAGCAGAGGCTGGGTGGCCATCTGTCGGGGACACTGGGATGGAGGGTTCCTGCATCGCAGGGGGTCAGACTGGATGGCCCTTGGAGGTCCCTTCCAACTCTACGATTCTTGCCCAAGAACCCTGGTATCTTTCCCTTCTTTTTTCCCTTTCTGGCGCTCCTGCTAAGATCACACTATGGGAAAAGGCTGTGGCGAGCCCTCCCCCCCACACACACACCCGGGTCACCCCCACCCCACCCCTATTTCGACGTCCGCCCTCGGCCGGAGCCCTCACGCGCCTGGGCCGACTTCCAGCCCTCAAGAAAGACGCAAAAAGGGGAAAACGCCACGCCACGTCAGGCTTCTGGATAGCAGCGTCATACTTTATTTCAAAGTAAAACCCACGTTTAAAAACAAAGTCAAAATGAAAAAAAAGTGGTACCCGGAGAAAAAAATAAATTATCCTGATATAAAATAAAGCCAATTAACTTAAAAAAGCCCGCTAAATATACAAAAGAAGCTCTTTAAGCATATATACTGTACAATAACCGGGGGGTGGGTTTGGGGGGGAGGGTGATAGTGGTGGTGGTAGGGAGAAGGGGGCCGCACCCAGCCTCCTGTTAACGCAGACAAGACGGCTTTGTTGGAAAAAAACCCAAAATACAAAAACAAAAAACAGAGAGAAGGAAGGAAGGAAGGGTCGGGGCAGGAGAGTTACACCAGTTCAGAGAGAGAAGCCCCCTGCGAGGGTGGAGAGGTGGCCGGCCGGATGCTACAACATTTGGACCGGCACACCCACACACACACACCCTGGTCCGGAGTGGCTCCAGGTTATGGGCGAGAGGGCCAAAAATTGTGTCTGGGCAGGGGGGGGAATTGTGTTTTAGGGGTGGGGTGGAGTTTGTTATTGTTTTATTATCGGAGGCAAGGCGGGCTTTTTCCCCGTGAGCTTCAGACCCAGAGCGGAAACCATAACGACCAAAGCAAAAATAAATAAATAATGAACCATAAACAGAAAGACCAAAAGGAAAACAGTTTTAAAAAGGAAACAAAAAACATGGAAATATATATATATATACATACACCTATAAAGGACGCAGGAGTAGGGCAGGGCCGGAGGGGGTGCTGTGGACGGGGCTTGGCTGTGCCCTCTCGTCCCGCACAGGGGGGAAGGATACGTCTCGCTCGCCCTAGGCTAAATGTGTCCTAAGAAGAATCAGCCGGGTTTTCTCAAAACGCTCCGTGGTACCAAAGGCTGGCTTTAAAAACCATCAAGACCGGTCCCCTCCAAAAAAAGGTCAACGGATTCCCCCCTACGAGGCGGCAGGGTGTGTGTGTGATCAGAGCAGAGGCACGGCCGATGGGTAAACGTGCAAAACTTCCAACCCTTCCTTTGGGGTGCCCCCTCTGTCCCCTCCATAAAGGTGGGCGCCCGGCGTTTGCGAGCCGGACCCTCGGTGAGATTCTGAAGCGAAGGAGTTGGATTTAAAGGACCTTTCCTCCCTTTTTGGGGGGGGGAGGGGGGTGGTGGAATCCAACCTGATGACCCCAATACACGCAGCCGCTGTGACGCCCAGGTTTGCAGGAAAGACACTGACCCGCTACTAACGGCTTTGAGAAAAGATGCAGTCCAGGGTTTTCTCCTGTTGTAGGATGCTGGCAATCTGAACCCCCCCCCCCCGGCAAGGAAATGGCAGATGATTTTTTTAAAAAACCCCTTTCAAAATTTAGCTCGGCCTAAAACACAAGAGACGTCGAGGCTTCTCCAGGGCGGGTACGGCGGCCTTCTTTCCAGTTCAGGGACTGGAAACGGGTCACGGTTTCTTTTTTTAAAAAAGAGGAGATCTCAAAGCAGTGTGCGTTTTTATCGGGAAGGGCGGACACGTTTGCGTGGGGTCAAGCGTAGGCGAGGAAGCTGGCCGAAGGGAGAGGGACCGGAAAGGGACCTTTTTTGGACTATTTTGGGGGGGTCTTCTTCGCCTTGGGTGGAAGCAGCGGCCCCGAGGCAACAAAAAAAGGAAAGCGCCGTCCAACTCAGGGCTTCTTGTCGGCTTCCCGGCGGCCTCTTCAAGCCTTGGGCGTTCGGCCAGACCTCGTGGCCCTGGGGAAAGGCGCTCCGGGGGTCGCGGGAGTGCGGGCGACCACCGGCCGAGACGTGCCCCGCTTTTTTCCGGCAGCGTCGGCACCATCAGCGGATCTTCTCCTGGAAGGAACGGATGCAGGCCAGAGGGATGCCAAGTCAAGAGCTCGCCTCTTCGCACCCAGAGCGGAGCATCCTGGGAAGCTTTTTTGGGGGGGGGGGTCTTCTTCTGCAGAGGGAGCCTTCAGGTCCCTCTTTTTCTCGGCCACTTCTGGAGAGGCGCTAAACCATCGTCGGAGCAAGGAGGACGGGACAAAGAGGGACAGCCAGATCCTAACCAGCCGGGACAGCAGGTCTGCGACTGCTTGACATTTCCAGAAACGTCATCGACTCCCGCGTTTAAAAAGGCCACCGAGTCTAACCAAGCCGACGGAGGCTGCACGGAGAGCGTCCCTCTGCAGCAACGCCCTCAGACCGGCTCCACGGCCGTCGGGCCCCCAAACCCAACGCGTGTCTTGAGGTTTTTGTCGGGCGGGAGAGCCGCCGGCGGTGCGGAGGCGGCCGGGCTGGGGAAGACCCTGTCAAAGACGGCCTCGGCCGTGTCAAAGAGAAGCGGCAAGACTGGGGGACGTGGCCCCGGAAAGGTTTCGCAGGGCGGCAGCTGCCACAGAGCGTGGCTTCCTTCCTTCTGCTGACGGGAAGGAAGGCTCGAAGGAGCCCTCGCCCGTCCCTACCAAGAGCCGGCAAAAGCCAGGGCGACCGGCAGAGAGAAGGCCGAAAGGACGGAGCCTACCAGTCGCCACGTGGCGAAGAGCGGCGGCCCGGAAGAGAAATTAAGGAAAACGTCTCAAAGCAAATCCCCACAAGGAGGTTTTTATTTTTTAAAGGAAAGGCACCATCGCAACTCGGAAGAAAAGCCTCAAAAAGGTCCGAGGGTACCTCTTAAAAACTTTGGATTTCGAACTAAACAGAAGCACCGAAATCAAGCGGGCGGCAAAAGAAGGGACCCCCCTTTCGCGGCCGGTGCGAAGAGAGAAGACCAGCCGTTTGGAGGGAACGGGAGGGGACTCAAGCGTGGCGAAAGCCAACTTGCGCCTGGAAAAGCGGGAAGGCAGAATTCGTGAGACGGGGAGGAACTTTCCTTTTCCGACGTGCTAGAATCAGACAATGGAAAGCGGGAGGAGCGCCGCCGCCATGCAAGACCGTTGGCGCCGGCGCCGGCGCATCTCCGCGGAGAACCGTTGGCCGAGCTGCCAGGGAGGGAGGCGTCCCCAAAAGCGGGGAGGACAGCCTTCGCTGAGCAAAGCGGGACGAGGGACGCGAGTGCGGAAGCAGGGCCGTGGGCGTCCGTGGGCAAGAGCGTGGACCCAAGGAAACCGTCCGAGGCGGGAACCCTCTTGGAAGTACAGGTGCTGCCTTTGGGGGTGGGGGCCTTCCCCGAAACACTTCGTACGGCCGCGAGGTGCCATCCCAAGAGGGGAGAGGCAGCGTGGCCCACCAGCCCCTCTTGAGCCACGGGATTCTGGGCCACGGAAGGAGCGTCCAAACCCGGGAAAAGGCCAACCTTCCCGCCCCGTGAGCGTCGACCTTTCAGGCAGGACCGCACCTCCACTGGGACGGGGGGGGGGGAGACACTGTGGGATTCCTGCGCTCAAGCGAAACCCCTTCCCGGGGAAGGGCTCCTTTAGGGTACTCGCAATTCCGCCGCGACCCCCTTGGAACACGGGTGACCATCCGGTGCCAGGAGCTTCCCGGAGCCCGCCAGAAGCCCACGCTGTGGCCAACGTGGCCGCCAGCGGAGGTGTGTTACGCCAAAGCTCGTTCACCCAAGGGCACCTCTTGCCGTGCGACGCCGCGCAGTTCACGGAGGAAGGAAGGAAGGAAGGGGGTAGGGAGTGGAGGGGTGGGTGGGTCCTCTTTTTTTTTTTTGCTTCTTTTTGTTCTTTACTTTAAAAACTAAAATAACAAACCAAAACAAAAGTTGAGCAAAACCAAATCAAATTTAATTGGTCTTAAATGCAAAAGTAAAAACAAACCAAAACACAAAAAAAGCAAAAGAAACTTTTTAACAGAAAAACAGAAACTCGAAAGGTTTTTTTTTTTCCAAGGCAGCCTGAAGAAAACGGGGATTCATTAAAACCTTTTTTTTTAGTCTAATCCCTCTTCCCAATTTTTTTTAAAGAATAAGAATAATTAGTCATCATTCCAGGTTCTCTCTCTTTAAACCTCTCCCTTGTAAGTTTGAATGTCCTTTCCTCCCTCCCTTTTTTTTCCTGCAAAACCTTCAACTGGCAAAATTTGTCAGAACAAAAAAAAAACTATTAAAACAGAGCCGGAAAAAAGTCACCGAGGGCGTATTAGGAGGAGGGGGTGGGGAGGGATGCAAAAAAAAAATGAAATTAAATTACAGTGCTCAAATGTTGCAAAGTTATATATTTAAAAAGAAAAAGACCCTAAGGAATTGAATCGCCCAAGTGGAAAGCTGAATTTGAAAGAAAACTCACTGCCTCTCTCTCTCGCCCCTTCAAAGGTAGAAACTCGGAAGGAATCTGTTGTCCTCGAGTTTCTGTCTTTCTCTCTGAAATATCCCTCCTTTGGTCCTTTCTCATTCAGGGCTTTTAAATTTACAAGGGACTTGGGGGGGGCGGCGGCGGCGGCGGGGGGGCAAAACGGACCCAGAAGGTCCTTGCGTTGGGGTGTTTCGCCGCACGATCCACTTAACCCGGTGAGATGGAGGGGGCCTCAGGAGGGGACCAAAATTCTGTTTACAGAGGCGTCTCTTCCCCCCCAAACCCCGAGCATGCACCCCATACAAATTAACCGTTTTATATATATATATATATAAAACCACACTGCCAGGAGCCAGTGTGGCTTTCTCAACTGGGTGATTTTATATATATATATATATATATATATATATATATATATATATATATATATATATATATATATATATATATATATATATATATATATATATATATATATATATAAATCACCCAGTTGAGAAAGCCACGAATCCTAGCAGGACCGGGGGCGCTCGAGATGAGGATGATTTTATTTCGTTTTATTTTGAACGGGGGTAGGGGGGGGAAGGCCTCGAGACAGAACACAGACAGAACTTGCCTCTTTTTTAAAAAAAAAACAACGGTGGTGGTTTAAAAGAGATTGGTAAGGACACCCACAGGCTTCCGCTTCTCCATAAAAGAACACCCCCTAAAGTTTTTAAAAGAAAATTTAATATTTAAAAAGCAACTCCACGCCCCCCCACCCCGGAAAAAAATAATAATAACATTTGAACACGTCGATGGCATCCCAGATTATTTCAGAGGAAAACAAACAAATTAAAAAAGCACAACTCTTTTTGTCTCCCCCCCCCACCCGCCCGATCCAACTTCTCATTCCATCTAGACAAAACAGCTTTTTTTTTTTTTTGCGTATGCCTGGTGTGCGAGAACACGGGCGCGGACAAGAAAAATCAATTAATAACCAAGAGTTTGTACACTTAACAAAACAAAACAAAACGAGAGAGAGAGAGAGAGATTTGTTTCCCCTTCCTCTCTTCTCTCCAACCTGTTTTTGCTTCCCGGTTGCTCCGTTTTTAATCTAGAATCCCGTACAAAAGAGAGAGAGAGAGAGAGAGAGAACGAGGGAAAAACCCAACAAAAGCTGTTTTATCTAAAGGAGGGGAAGGGAAACAAAACGAGAGAGAGCCACGGAAGCGAAGTTATTTGTGGGACTTGTTGGTTTTGAAGGAGACCTGCAAGATTTTGTCTCCCAGCCGGTAGCCGTTAAGACTGGCTATGGCCATGGCCGCTTCTTCATAGTTTGTCATGGTCACAAAGCCAAAGCCTTTACACTTGTTGCTGTTGAAGTCACGGATGACCTTCACATTAGTCACCGCGCCAAAAGGGCCAAACATCTGCCAGAGGATTCCCTCATCGGCATCCTGGCCCAAGTTGTAGATGAAGATACACCAGCCGGAAGAGGAATTCCCTGGGACATTAACACCACCAGAAAGCCCACTCATGTGATCTACACCCATGGGGGAGAACCTAGCAAAACGAAAAAGGACACAATCATAGTTCATGTAAACACAAAACAACAAAACAACAAATCAAAACAACAAAAGCTCCCCCATCCGCCCATCGCCGGCCTCCCCGCCACCGCCGCCCCCCAAAAACTCTTCCGCCCCCCCACCCAGCTCTCCAGACAAATGAAAATATTTTTTTTTTCAACCCGGCACATTGTTAATCTGTGGAACTTCCTTGCCCCAGGAGGTGGTGGCGGCATCTGGCCTGGATGCCTTCAAAAGGGGATGGGACAGATTCCTGGAGGAAAAGTCCATCATCCCGGGTGACAAACCATGATGGAGAAGATGTGTCCTCTCCAGGCTTAAAACCGGGGTCCTTCAAGGGCCAGAGGCAGGGGTGGTGGTGGTACCAGGAGACAGAGATCTAGTCTCGTGCGCTCCCAGAGGCATCTGGTGGGGCCACTGTGAGATCCAGGAAGCTGGACTCGATGGGCCCTTCTTGGCCTGATCCAGCAGGGGCTCTTCTTAGGTTCTTATGTTAACTTTCCGGGCAAAGGTCCCGGGCAGTCCCTTAACGGCTACGAAGCCGTTCGGGATCCACCCCAACAGCCCTCCAGCGCCACCCTCCGTGGGGGACACTCTGGATTTCTCGTGAGCCCCTCCACCCCACGCCCGTCTCTTTGCGGGAGCCCGTCACGCTGCTCAGTGCCATTAAACGGAGGGGTGGGGCAGGCGTCACAGGGAGAACCGTCACCTTACACGGAAGAGGCTGAGCACAGGCAGATAAGAAGAATGTGCATTTAATTTTTATTTTTTATTATTATTTTTAAACACGTGACAAGAATTCTCAAGGCAAGAATTCCGGGAAAAAGAGACCCATCCTGACGCTGCGTTTTCAAGGAGAGTGAAAATAATAATAATAATAATAGTAGTAGTAGCAATAATAATAGTAGAAGTAGTAGTAGTAAGAGCAGAGCAATTAAAAAGGAAACGACACACACACACACACACACACAGACATGCAAGGGACTGACGCCTAGAAGGAAGTCACAACGAGTGTGGCGTGGAAATGAGCCAGGACTTTTTTTTTTAAAAAAAGAGAAGGGAGAAAAACATAAAATAAAAGAGAGAGAGAGAGAGAGAGAGAGAGAGAAACAGACACGTCAGCCAGTGAAGTAAGAATCGCAAACCAGGTGAAGGAACGCTCTCCCCTTCTTTTCTTCCTGGGGCGGGAGGCAGATTAAAAACGGTCGGTGGCCAGCTGGATGCTTCCCTTTTTTTTAATAATAAAAAAAATGTGTTCTTTTAAAGGGGGTCCCAGTCAGAAGCAGAAGGACGGCAGGAGGGTTTCTTAGCGGCCGCCTGGAGAAAAACCCCGAAAGGCAAGAGCTTCTCATGGACTCAAGGTGGGTGGCGTCTCTTACGATCTGAACCAGACTGGAGATTTTTTGGGGGGTGGGTTGGGGGGTACTGCCGTAATTCGGATAGGACTCCCCCCCCCCCCGGAAACATCGACAGCTGGTCGTCCTTCCTGGTTTGCACCAATTCCTGCCCGCCTGACCCTTTTTTTAAAAAATTCCCTCAAAAGTGTGACTGCCCACCAGTGGGGTTGGGGGGACACCCAGATTTTTTTGGGGGGGGGAGCCTTTTTAAATAAAATCCATAACCACACTGGTCGGTTTGGGGCGTCCGGGTTGGGGAGGGAACAGAAGGGTTTACGAGCTTCGGGGTTTTGTTCGAAGAGCCCGGGAACGGCGGCGCCTACAAAGCCGTGTGCCTCGTAAGGAATACCAGATCGGTGGTGGAGGTGGCTTTTGTTTTATTCCCCCCCCCCCGCCCCTTTTTCTCCTCTTTTAGTTGCATTTTGGAATACTCTTAGGAAGCAGCAAATCAAGATGGATGTTTTTTTCCAGTCTTTATTTGGGGGGGGGGGGGATGACCTGGAAGGTAGTAGGAGTGTTTTTATTTACTTATTTTTTAAGTGCTCTATTTAAATGTAATTCTAATAGGGAAAATAATTAAGGAGCAAAGGGGAGGGAGGGGAAAAACACACACACAGAGAGAGAGAGAGAAAGAGAAGCCTGCTAGAACAGAAAAATAAGAAAGAAATGGACATTCACCATGATGACTGACATTGCTGAGGGGTACATAATTGGGGGACAAAGGTACTCCACTGCCATTGAATTATTTTTTGTTTTGGAAATAAAATTATTTTCAGGACTCTCTAAAATTATACAGAAGGTCGTTTTTTGTTTTTGCTCTTTTTTTTTGTAAAAAAGAAAGAAAGAAAGAAAGAATAATAATAATGATAATGATAATAATAATAATAATAATCTAATGGAAGAAGTTGGAGCTGCTTTGGGGGCCCAGCGGATGGGTTCCACGAGAACTGTCAAGAAATATGGGGGAAAGAGCGTGTTAAAAGGAAGAGCAGAAACCACCGGAATGTACAATTATTATTATTATTTTTTAACATCCGAATCCCTACCGTCAAACTCTGGGGCGGAGGAGTCGGCGCTGGCGGGCCGTGAAAGACGGAGGAGGAGGAGGAGGAAGGGGGGGCTTTTCGCGAGCACGCGGAGGGGCCCCCTCCTCGCGGACCCCCATGAACTCCGAGGACAGAGTCGGCCGAGGGAAGGGAGTCCTAAGCCGTATTTCCACCCCCCCTCAAAAAAAATAATAAAGAGGGGGAGAAATTTAGTGGACGTGATCCCCAAACCTAATATTTGGGGAGGGGGGGGGAATGTATGGACCTCTCTCGTTCCCCGTACGGAGTCCTCTCCCTTTCGCCTGTCTAGAGGGAGACTTGGCTGGCGCCTGGCGATGGACAGCAATGATCAAAATTAAAAATAATAAAAAAAGGCAAGAGAGGCACAGAAGAAGAGAGAGAGAGAGAGAGAGAGAGAGAGACGGAGAGAAACACCCCCCCATACACACACCGCACAGACCTCGGGGAAGGCCGCCTACCTGAACCTCTGCGCCTGGTGGTGGACGGGGCCCCCGAACCGCCGGGCGGGCGAGTGGTACAGCTGCGAGAGCAGGGCGACGTTCTTGTTCTGGTTAGGGTTGGCGGCGAACTTGACCGTGATGGGCTCCGAGGACCCGGGCGGCTTGTGGCCGTTGAAGTGAGAAATGGCCTCCTCGGCTTCGGAGCGCTTGTCAAAGCGGATGAAGGCCACCCCTCGGGAGAGACCTGCCGGGGGCGCCGACAATTAGGGCACGGATGGACCAGAATCCGGCTCAGCCTTTCCTCCTCCTCCTCCTCCTCCTCCACCACGACCCCTCGCTCAAAGGCCTCAACTTGAGTGGCACCCGTTCGTTAAAAACAAACGAGGCCCCGGGCCTTGCCGAAGCCGCCCACCCACCCCCCACGGCTCTCCCAGGGAACGCCCGGGGGGCTTGGCTCACCTGTAGTCTGGTCGACCAGGACGCGGGAGTTGATGATGCGTCCGAAACGGGGAAAAACATGTCCTCCACGTCCTTCTGCGTCATGGTCCGGGGCAACCCGCTGATGTATAAGTTGGCGTCTTTGATCACCTCGGAGCTGGGCCGGGCGTACGACACCTGGAATGAAAAGAAAAAAAAAGAGGAGGGGAGGGCACCGTCAAAACGACGGATTTAAGCACCGAAAACCCGCTGCCGTCCTCCCAGGGCTTCTGACCTCCTCAGACCGTAAGACGGAACCCGGATTTCCTTTCGAGAGCCCTCGGATGTGCGGCGCGAACCCCCTTCCTGCCTGAGATCTGCGCGCCGGTCCCGAGCTTCCTGGTTCTCCCACCCACCCACCCCTTGGCGGAACGTGGGGGATGTTGCTGGCCCTCACCTTGATGGTTTTGGACTGGAGCCTCAGGCCGTTCAGCGTGTTGATGGCTCTCTCGGCATCTTTCGAGGCCACATAGTTGACAAAGCCATAGCCCAAGCTATGTCCTGGAGGAAGGAGGCCGGGAAGAGAGGAAAAGGAGGGGGAAGAACCTTGTTTTAAAAAGACGTTTCCCTCGGAGAGAGACGGCGAAAGTGGGTGCACTCCGGAATCCCAACCATTTGCATTGGCCGGAAACGAAATGCGTCAACACCGGAAGGTCTGGAAACCATCGAGGGCCCCACGTGGAGACCTAGGCTGCTTGGTTTCGGGGCCTGACGAACTCGGAACGTCCATCGTCCCCTTCCCAGCCAGCTGGGCGAGGCCAGATCCGCTCGCACACACACACCCAGTCTCGGTCAGAACGTCCAGCCACGGCGACGCTTGGGCGCCGGGCCAACCCAGGCGGCCCCGAAACTGGCCGGGGCCCCCCTTACCGGCGAACTTGTCTCGAATGAGCTTGGCGGACTCGACTTCTCCGATGCTGCTGAACAAGCTCCGTAGCTCGTCCTGGGTCATGTTCTGCGGAAGGTAGTTGACGATCAGGTTGGTGCGGCCCATGTCGTCTCTGCAATCCTCAGCCATGTGGTCTTCGTAACCATTCGACATTCTTCAGCGGGGAAGGAACCTGTTCCCCCCCCCAAAAAAAAAACACCCACAAGATGAATCATAGAAGGCCAAAAAAAAAAAGCGAGGTCATTTTAATTGGACTGAATTGAGGGACAGCAGAGCCCGAAAGAGAGAGAGAGAGAGAGAGAGAGAGAGAGAGAGAGACGTTTGTTTCAATTTTAATCTCGACGGGCAACTGATAAGGGTCCATCCAACAACCTTCAAATCAGGGGGAAAAAATGAATAATCCAAGTCGGGACTTCTCCCTGACTATCCCAGCCGCCACCTCTGGGTGTCATCCTGCGTGGCTTCCCCGTCTCTATTCCGCGCACGTACGGCGCTCCGGAAAACGGGACCGGTGGACATAACTCTTCCTGCGAGAACAAAAGCTCGTTTCATGCTCCATGGGGAGGGAGAGAGGATGTGAAAGGGGCTGGAGCCCACCCACGGCCAAGGCCCGGGGAAATGAATCCGGACAGAAAAGGCCCTTTTTTCAGGGAAGCCGCCAGCAATGCTCTGCTTTCCCCTTCCGGAATCCCTGCGTCTGCGGTGAAGAACACCAACCGGGTTTCAAAAGGGGGGGGTGTCCTTCCAAGGGAAAGGATCTTCCCCGGCCTTCATCCATCCATCTGCCGGGAAACGCTCTCTTTTCCACAGCTATAAAGCTCCAAACGTGATCGCAAGGCGCTCTCGTTGATGAGGTCCTTTTAAACGTTCCCACGGCGCCGCTGGGGGGCTGGGGGGGGTTACGCTTTTTAAGCAAGAAGCCAAGTTTCTGACGGGGAAACCGCCGCCCACTGGACAACGACCCCAAACCCCCGCCTTCAGCAACAGGCGACGGAGGTGAGAGAGGGTTGTTTCATTGACAGAGGCAGCCACCCTCTGGGCAGACTGACCCGAGGTATTCCCATATCAAGCGCCTTTTTATTTGGAATTGGGAGGAGCAGAGTTTAATCCCAATTTAGGGGGGGGGGCAAAGGACCCGCAACACATGCCTTCTGCCGACCCACGTTTGCTGCATCTGATCCCGGGAATGGAGGCCCCAGAGGATCACCCCTGTGGATGGAGAACCCGTCGAGAAAGGATCACCCCGGGGGAAAGATGGACACCCCCTCCCCCCCCGAAGATCTGCATCCCAACAGGAGGCACCGAAAGGAAGGGCTGGTCCTGAGATGGGGGGGGGACGACAGCGAGGAAAAGATGGCGGCAGGTGTTGGGAGGGGTGTGTGTGTGTTCACGCACCCCCCACTGGCTCCGAGGAGACCCCAAAAAGAAATCGGAAGAGATTTCCAAGCAGCCAGGACAGAATCAGACACGCGGACACATGCCGGATAAAACGGATTAGACCTTAATCCAACGGGCTCCGGTTTGGAGAAGAGAGAGGAATTCACTTGGGTTCGGGAAGGCGCCCGTCCCGTGCGTGACGAAAATCCCGCCTGCGTCCTACATGTGCGGATCACGTGGGGCCTGATTCGGAGAAGGGACACGGGTGGCCCAGGCCGGCCAGCCGACGGAACAAAACAGGGCTGCATCTATCTCTTATTTCCGGTTTCCCCCTTTACGTGCTAGCTTTCTACCGGCAAGGACGGCTGGACGAAGGGAGAAACGCCTTATACATTGCCGAATAAACTCGGGGCACAAGAGAAGTTAAGGACTCCGAGGCGCCTGCGACACACTAGATGCCATGTGGGCGTCTAAACAACGCTCAGAGGTTTGTCTCTGAAAGAGACACTAACGCAGTAAATATTTCCTCCCCCTTTTTTTTTGGTCAGTGTGACGGTGGAAAAATAAGCCCCTAAGGATGACAGGAGTTGGCTGAGCTCACCTGGGAGCTGATATTTTAAAAACCAGGCTCGGGAGAAACGTTAAATTCTTATTTCCAATTTATGTGCAGAACTGGAGAATAATGGGGTCAGAGGGGGGCTACAGGGCCATTAAGGGGGGGCTCAAGTCAGGAACATGGTTCTCTCCTTCCCTTTCTCTCTCTCTCTGTGGGTGCATTATATATGCTTTTACTTTTGTATTTTGTATATTTACACGTCCTTATAAGCATATCTGACTCTTGCATTTCATATACTTCTCTTGCCCCTGTAAATGCACTTAAAATGGCATGTTCGTCTTGTATAGATCTCTGTGTATATACATTTTATGCATATTTACAAATCATATATGTATACATATGTATGTAATGCATTTTATTTACACACTTTATATGCGTATACATACATATGTATATACTGCCCGTCTTCCCAAAGGAACTCCCCGTGGTTAACAACAGTAAATAAAAGCAGATCTCAAACACACAATACAGTAGGACCCCCGTATCCACTGATTCAATTATCCACGGTTGGCAGAGGAATAAACAAATAAACAATTCAGCAGCTGCAAAGCAAGCTCCTGTCACAAAACAGCCGCTGTAAAGCAAGCTACTGTCGCAAAACATCAGTTTTTTTGGGGGGGGGCATACATTTTGGCGTTCTCCCTTATCCGCGGTTTTCATTATCCATGGGGAGGCTTGGAACCAATCCCCAGCGGATACCGGGGTCCTACTGTACTACAAATAACTACAGTGGCACCTCTTATAAAGGAATTAATTCATTCCCAATGAAATTCTGTTAAGCGAATTTTCCTTTGTACAAATTTCCCATAGGGAATGCATTGAAAACGGACTGATCCCATTTTTATGTTGTACGGATTCTCCCCATAGGCCAGGCATGTCCAAACTTTGGCCCTCCTGATGTTTTGGGACCACAACTCCCACAGTCCTTTGCCATTGGAAATGCAGGCTTGGAATTCTGGGAGTTGTGGTCCCAAAACATCAGGAGGGCCTGCCATAGGCAATTCTGTTAAGCAAATGTCCCCCTATCTCCGGAATATTTTATGTGGTACAAATTGTATGTTATACAAGCTGTTTCTTATACAAGGATCCACTGTATATGTATAGTGTGTGTTGCTATATAGATACACACGCATACATATAATTGTGTGTGTGTGTGTGTGTGTGTGTGTGTAAAGTGCATGTGGCATAAATACACACGCAAATGCAGCTATAATGTTCATATCTATCTATATCTATATATCTATATATCTATAAAGATAGATAGATAGATAGATAGATAGATAAGGAAGGAAGGAAGGAGTAGATAGATAGATAGATAGATAGATAGACAGATATGGGTTCGCATATGAAGGCAGGTGTGTCTACTTCTCTATTTACTGTGTGTATATAATAATAATAATAATAATAATAATAATAATAATAATAATAATAATAATAATAATAATAATAATAATAATAATTTATTAACCCTAACCATCACACACGCCCTTTGTGTGGATGGGTGTCTCTTATTTATCTATAGACCCAGTAGGGGCGGATCCCTCCCCCATTCCCCCCCCCTACAAAGCCCTTCCGTCGCACAGCCTCCGCCGCTCCCGTCCGGCGCCCGCTGATGACGCCACCAGCCTCCCTCCCTCGGCCCCGCCCCCACAAAGGCCCTCTCTCTCTCTCTCTCCCTCCCTCCCTCCCTCCCCCCCCAATCAGGAGAGAGGGCGGTGGGGGAACGCGGCGTTCGGAGGAGCAGGAGCAGGCCCCGCCCCCCCCGCCCTGCTTACGTCACGCGGCCGAGCCCGGCAAAGGCCCGCGCGGCCTCCGCGCGCGCGCCCCCTCCCCTCCCCTCCCCTCCAGCCTCCCAACGGCCTTTTACCTCGGGCGGCGGATCGGCGTTGGCGGCGGCGGCGGAGAAAAGGAGGGGCGGGGGAGGAAGGGAGGAGGGCGATCGGCGGCGGCGGCGGCGGCAACGCAGAGCTTCCTTCCTTCCGCCCCTCCGGCCGCTCCGCTCCTTCGATCCAGCAGCCGCACCACCACCACCACCACCAGCGCCAGGGAAGGGAAGGGAGGGGAGGGCGGGGCTCCGCCGCGTGGCCACGCCCACCGCGCCCGCCCTTCCATTCTGCACTCGCCGCGCCCCATTGGCCAGCCCGCGCCGCCCGCCCCGCTCCCATTGGCCGCCGCGCGCGCCCCTCAGCGTCCTTTCCCCCCCCACACACACACCCTCCTACCTCGGCCTGGAGGACGCATGCGCGGCCTCCCTCCTCCTCGCTTTCCCCCCCCCTCTCTCTTCTGCGCACGCGCGCCAGGAGGGGCGTGGCCGAGTTCCCCCCTCAGGCCCGGAGCCCCTTTCGCCTTCACACGTTACGTGTCGGGGCGGCCCCGTTCCACCTCCAGTGAGCTTGAAAGGAAAGGGGGGGGGGGGAAGAAAAGCCAACCCGCTCTCTATACCTCTCGCGGTATATATATTTTTTTCTACACGTGACGGGGACTCACCTCAGCCGCCTTTCACACGTGACGGGGAGCCTGACCCGTGTCCTGCTTCTGCCCCCCCCCCCTGTCGCCCCGGCGGAGTTTCCCCTTCCTAAAACGTTCGCCTCACTCACGGGGGCGCAGCGCCCGCCCGCCCGCCCGCCTCGGCCCGACTGGCGGGGGTTCACACGTGACGAACCCGGGTCTGCCGACCCGAAGCTTTCCCCAGCGCCTTCCCGCTCTCGGCGCGTTCACACGTGACGGCCCTTGAGGCAGGCCCTCGGAGCGGGCGGCTTTCAGGGCGACACGTCGCCGGTGGAGGCCATTCACACGTGACGCCTCGTAATCCTTGACACGCAGCCTGTCTCTCTCTCTTTCTCCCCCCCTCCCTTAAAAGGGCCAGGAGGGGCCTTTCTTTCCCGCCCATTTCCCAAGGACCGACCAACCCAGGGCCGAGGCCGTTAATGAGGAAGGAAGGCTCAAATTAGACACGTGAATAAGGGTGGACAAGGCGGCGGGGGGGGGGAAGGACTCGCAGGAAGCATCAAAGGCCAAGAGGGAAGGGAAGGCCACCGACCCAAGCCAAAAGGCCGTTGACCCCTGGGAAAAAATCCCCCCCACCCCCCAAAAAAACCAGAGGCGACCCCGAGAGCGACACGAGACCGGAAGGCTGGACAGGGAGAAACTGGGACCAAACTGGTGTCGTCAATCCAAACCATCAAACCCCAAGAGGAACCGGTTCGGACCGAAACGTGGCATGGATAGCAAGAAACCGAAGTCCAGAGAGAGAGAGAGAGAGATGGTGTCGTCAATCCGAACCATCAAACCCCAAAAGGAACCGGTTCGGACCGAAACGTGGCATGGATAGCAAGACACCGAAGTCCGGAGAGAGGGAGAGAGACGGTGTCGTTAATCCGAACCATCGACCCCAAGAGGAACCGGCTCGGACCGAAACGTGGTACGGACAGCAGGAAACCAAAGTCCGGAGAGAGCGAGTCGGTGTCGTCAATCCGAACCATCAAACCCCAAGAAGAACTGGTTCGGACCGAAACATGGCACGGATAGCAAGACACCCAAGTCCGGAGAGAGCGAGTCGGGGTCATCAATCCATCACCCCCTCTGGGCCTTTTTGGCCTTGGCCCATCGCCCTGAAAAGCTGGCCCTTGCAATGGGTGCGTTTGGGACTTGGGAGCTTTGCACAGACCTTCCGCAGTATACAGTAGGACCCCTGTATCCACGGATTCATTTATCCACGGTTGGCAGAGGGGAAAAATCATTCAGCAGCCGCAAGGCAAGCTGCTGTCACCGATGGCAGCCGTAAAGCAAGCTACTGTCACAAAAGAGCACTTTTTTGGGTTGGTGGCGGTCTCTCTTATCCACGGTTTCCGTTATCCACGGGAAGGCCTGGAACCAATCCAAGCCAGGGGAGGCTGGAGGGAAAGATGGAGGTAAGGATCAGGCCCATTCGGATCTTTGCAAGCGAAGCAAGCGGGAAAAGAGTGCTTAAAAATGGGAAAATAACAGGCCTGGGAGAGTCAGCTCCACCTTGCAGCAAATAAGGGGAAAGCTTGTGCAAAAAATAAAAATAATAATAAAATAATGCCCAAAACACAAAGCTTCGAAGCCCCAAAGCTCTCCATGGGGAGTCTGGAAGTTTTAAGTGACGGCAACTGGACTTATTTTTGTCTTGAGAGATCGCGAAAAGGGTTTTCGCTGCTTCGGAGGAGCGGAGACGCGTTTCGAACCTCTCAGGGGAAAAAAGAAACCCAGTCGCCAGGAAACTCAAGCTTCCAGATAAAACTCCCCCCCTCCCCCTGGATGACTGGGAATCTCCACAGACACTCCGGGGAGAGAGAGAGAGAGCAAGTCCCAAAATGGATTTTCCAGTAACATAACATAATATAACATAACATAATATAACATAATATAATATAATATAATATATAATAAAACATAGCATAATACAGTATAATATAATATACCATACAATATGATATGATATGAAATAGCCCTTCATTTTTTAAAAAAGGGGGTTCCATAAACCCTTGCAAGAGGCAGCCCGGCTGATCCCTCGGGTGTGATGATGATGATGATTGATGATGATGATGATGATGATGATGATGATGATGATGATGCTTGTGTTTTGTGCATAGGGGACCTTGTGGGTTTTTTATGGAGGGGAGGGGGGAGGCTCATCGCCTGGGCTTTTGTTTGTTTGTTTGTTTGTTTGTTTGTTTATTAAACTTATATCCCGCCCATCTTCCAGGAAGGAACTCTAGGCGGCTTACGATCAAACAAAATTGGGTGTTATTTGGATGGAAGGAAGGAAGGAAGGGAAAAGGGGGCGAGTGACGTCACGGCGGTGACGTCACCGTCCCCCTCGTCCCCTCCTTTTTCGCCCATGCTCGCCCCGCCTCCTGTTTTAAGCCACGCCCCCCTCCTGATTTGAATAAAGAGAGGAGGGAGGAGGAGGAGCCTGATCCTTACCGGGAGGGAAAGAGGGGAATCCACGTGACCTCTTAAAGGGGGAGGGGCTTCTTGCCTTTTCTTCCCACCCCAGCCACCTTCGAAGAGGGGAGGTCATGTGACCCCGGGGGCGGGGCTTCCTGCGGCAACCGGAAGTGGCTTTGATTCACCTCCACCGCCACCACCACTCAGGACCTTTTTTTGGGGGGGGGGGAAGATAACAGTCGTGGAATAAAAAACCGAATATTTTCACTATTTTCTCGCGGCTCCATATATATATATATATATATATATATGTTTTCGTAGATTTTCACGGGTATAGGTATGCATGTTAGGGTGGATTCGGGGTTTCTTCCCGTGTAGAAATCTGGTTGTTTTGGCGACGTTTCGACGAGGGTCTCACTCGTCATCTTCAGGCTGGGTGTTCTGGCTTCTTTCTTCTTATATATATTAAAAGGCCTAAATTCCCTCCACCGGAAGTGAGTGATCCAGAGCACCGGAAGTAAGGGGTCAGTCTATAATATTCGTAGCTCTAAGGTGGCGCAGGTCTTTAGAACCTTTTTCCCCCCTTTAGAAGTACAAGGGTTACCTTGTATCAAGGAATTAATTCGTTCCCAATGAAATTATGCGAAGCCAATGTTCCTTTATGCAAATTTTCCATAGGAAATGCATTGAAAACGGAGTGATCCCATTTTATGTTGTACAGATTCTATGCTATACAAACCGCTTGTTATACGAGGGTCCACCGTACACCTGTATGTGAGGCTTGTGTGTGTGCATGCATGCGTGTGTGTGTGTGTGTGTATTGTGTGTGTGTATATCTCTCTGAGTGTATCTATTTATGTACCTATCTATTTTTTTGCCTATATGTCTCTCTCTCTCTCTCTATATATATATATATATATATATTATATATGTACTGTATCTATATATCTACGTATGTATATATGCATCTGATCTATTTTTCTATCTATTTAATCTCTTTATCTATCTATCCACACAAACACACACCACACACTTATATATATATATATATATATATATATAAAATATGCCTTCTCTTTCTTTCTCTTAAGTGCCCAGCCGGCTCCAGCCTACACCCTCCTGCCCGTGTCAGCCGCTTACCCCGTCAAGCCAATGCCCGCAGTGGGCCATGCCATGCCTCCAGCCTACCCACTGCCCCGGCCAGCTGCCCCCCCCCCCCCGGGTGGCCTACGGGGCTTACCAGCCACCTTCAGTACAGGACTACCATTATGGGACCCGGGCGTCGGAGCTGCCCCCCCCCCCCCACGGCCGGCCGTGGCTCAGAACTATCAGGTAAGGAGCGACCGGGCAGTCTACATCTCTGAGTTGGGTCATTTTGGGGGGTGGGGGTCATTTGGGGCTGGTTTTGTGTCGCCTCCCCAGCATTTTAGGGGAAGAAAACGGGGGGGGGGGGAGAGCGGAGACAACGACCCATCCTTGAAAGCTTCCTGACAGCAGAGTTTTATCTTTAAACAAAGCAAATTTGTTTTTAGAATCCAAACATCCTGCTTGTGTTTTAAACCAGGAAAAACAAATGCGTTATTAGAATCCAAGCACCCTACTTGTTTTTAAACCAGGCAAAACAAATGTGTTATCAGAATCCAAGCACCCTACTTGTTTTTAAACCAGGCAAAACAAATGTGTTATTAGAATCCAAGCACCCTACTTGCTTTTAAACCAGGCAAAACAAATGTGTTTTTAGAATCCAAGCACCCTACTTGTTTTTAAACCAGGCACTGTTGTTATTGTTTATTTTAACTGGAAACAGCGTCTCCAAGACCGAAGACACAAACCAAAGCAGACTTCAGAGATCTGTACCTGGGAGACCCTCTGGGATTCTTCTTACAGGCAGCGATCTGCGTCTGTGTTGGTTTTTTCCCGGGGGGGGGGACCCCTGCTAGCACTCTGCTTAGGCGTGCCCCCCCCCAGCTAGAAGGTGTGTTTTTTTAAAAAAAAAACCCTTTTCTCCGTGAGATTTGGGTTCACCCCCACCCCCACCCCGTCTTCTCCGGCCCACCTTCCAGCTTTTTTGAAATGCCGCCTTTCGCCGCAAGTCGAAGGTGGCTGGCGACCGGAGTGGGGTGGGGAATCACGACGTCTTGAACCCTCTGGGAGAAGTTCTCAACAACAACAAATAAATTTATTGATTAGTCCTATGACCGTATCAACCAATAACAACACAGAATATAGAATACATTGAAGTACATGCAACACCATCCAATAGGGTACCCGACAATACAGATTCAGAATATACAGAAGTCATATAGGTAGATCTCCTTTGCAGGATACTCCATATTGCGTTCTTAAAGCTGCAGCTTTAATTACAAACTTGGCAACTTTGCGAACAAGAAGAAGTTTCATGTCATGTCCCCCCCTCCCCCCCCCCCCCCCCCCCGTTTATCATCCTCTCCGAGCAGTGCGTGCCACCAGAGGGCACTGCGTGGCGGAACCTCAAGCCTCCAGCCCTGGGCTAAATCCCAGCATTTGTGGGTCTCTGGTTATAGCCTTTCTCGTGGAGGAAGAAGACTTCAAAAATCTGCTTCTTGGCTTGTGCCATGTTTCGCCTCTCTCTCTCTCTCTTTTCCTCCTCTCGGCCCTGGGAACCTTCCCTTGCCTTTTTCAACTAGACATGTTTCTGGTCCTTATAGGATAGGAATCTTTATTGTCCTTGCCCCTTTGCAGGAACAAACGAAATTTTGTATGCTTATGACCGTGGGAAGGGGCGGAGGTGTGGGGGGAAGAAGCATGCGCCCCCGCAGGGAAAGGGGGAGAGTTGTATTCTCGTCGTGTTCCTTGTGCGACAGGATGCACTGAGCACCTTTTTGGGGGGTGGCGTGGGGGGTGGCTGTCTCTCGCCCCTTTTGTCCTGAGTGTTCACCCTCCCTCCTTTCCCTCCCTCCTCCCCCCTTCAGACGGCCCAGGACTTCAAAGCCCCATGCGAGAAGGAAAACCGTGTGACGCCTCACAGGCCCTGTCCCCGGCAGCGACGGGAGGATATCACGGCCAGCCGCCAGGTGGCTCTTGCTTTGCATTGGTCACAGGTAAGGCAGAGAGCCATGGGAGTCGGGGCGTACTAAGAGCCCCCGAGAGGAGCGTCGGGGGTCCTCCCAGTGTCCGCAGGGGTGGGGGCTTTCATAGAATCAGAGAATCCTAGAGTTGGAAGAGACCTCCAAGGGCTATCCAGTCTGACCCCCCTGCCATGCAGGAACCCCCATCCAAGTATCCCCGACAGATGGCCGTCCAGCCTCTGCTTAAAAACCTCCCAAGAAGGAGACCCCACCACCCTCCTTTAGGATCATAGAATCCTAGAGTTGGAAGGGACCTCGAGGGCCATCCAGTCTGACCCCCTGCCATGCAGGAACCCCCATCCCTGTGTCCCCGACAGATGGCCACCCAGCCTCTGCTTAAAAAACCTTCGAAGAAGGAGACCCCACCACCTTCCTTTAAAACCAGATAAAAAAAAATAGCCGGCCAGTTCCCTTGGGCAACCCGACTCCTTCCTGGGCAAGATCTGTGACATAACACGCACCTCACGGAAGATTTGGAGGGTGGGTGGGGGCTGGCGTTCCTGCCAGTTTAGCCCAGCCAAGATTAGCGATCGCAGCGCAGGCGAGCGAACATGTATGGCTGCCTCTCTCTCACTCTCTCTCTCTCTCTCTCTCTCTCTCTCTCTCTCTCTTTCAAACACACCCACACCCACACAGAGCTCCACCCCAGGCCAATCCCCCGGCTTGTCGCGGATCCAGATTTTCTATATCCTCGCCCGGGTCTTTGGTTTCTAATCTGCTTGTGTGTCTCTCCCTGAGCTGGATTCTGGCACCTCCATAACCCCGAGGTGTCCGGGCGGCAGGCGCCTGTGGCCGAATCGGCCAAGGAGAGGGAGAGAGAGAGCGGTCTCGGGAACGCAGCAGCCAGGGCTGGTCCGAAGCAAAAACGATTTATCTCTCGCCGGACCCGTGGGCTTGGTTTGAGGGCGCTTCTATCGTGGTTTGATTTATTCCCCCTTTACTCTATTTAAAGCTTAGAGACGGCCCAGCTGGTGTAAAGCAACTCGTGGTGCGGGCAAAAGTAGGGTAAACAAAGAGCGTAATATTAAAAAAATAAGCAACAAACAATGAAACAATGCATAGCAAAAAATAAGCAATTAAAAAAAAACGTAGATGGTAATACAGTGGTGCCTCAGCTTACGAATTTAATCTGTTCCGAATGCATGCTCTTAAGTCAAACTACGCTTAAGTCGGGGCACCTATCAAAAAATGGAAAAAAATAAGTTAAAAAAAAACAACAAAAAAATTGGAAAAAAATATTTGTAAGTTGAGCAGACCATATCTAAAATTTGCAGGCGGCATTTAAAACACCAACAGTTTTTCCGCTCTTAAGTCGAGCTGCTCTTAAGTTGGGTTACCACTTTACAGTATTTAATATTATTTTTAATTTTTTAAAATATTTTTAATGCCTCTGCCCTGTGGGGTGGGGTTTAACAAAAAAAGAAGTCCAGTAGCCATGACTCAACTTCCAGATAAACTCACCTGGATGACTGAGAATCTTCACAGTTTAACAGCTTGTACCTCTGATAGGTTTTCACCCAGAAAGGGTGGCATTCCTTTATATGTTGGCGGATATCGGCCTCATCTTAGACACTACGGCGCTGGGAAGGGGCCCTCCAGAGATCACCTAGACCAGTCCCCCCTGCTAAGGAGGCCCTGTGGGGGAAACCGAACCCCCCAACCTTCTGGCTCCGAAGCCGTAGACCTAACACACACACACACACACATACACACACACACAAGTTTATCCTTCCGTTCTTCTTCTGGGGCCTCTCTGATCTGGAGGGCTATTTTAGTCTCTCCCACCACAGTAACCCAAATTCTCCTCTCTCGCCTCCCGGTTTGCGTCCCGGTTGCCCGCCCTCAGCGCACGATTGCTCCCCAATCCCCTCAGTGTGTAATAGGAACACCACCGAGCACCACGCTCGTCCGGCCGCCGTTACTGGTTTGGTTTTCGGGCAGCGGCGCACCTTACAGCACGGGTGCCAAAGGGGCCCCTGGCATCGCCCCCTTCACAGCCGCCGGGATTCAGGTTAAATGGCCGTATTGTCACTTTATGAAAAATCAGTGGGTTTTGAATCACAGCTTGGGCCCTCGGCCTCTAAAAGGTTCGCCCTCGCTGGTTTTTTATTTGGTTTTAGGGGGTTTTTGTTTTTGTTTTGTTTTGTTTTTGGAGAGGGGGAATATGGGGGTTGGACCTTGAGGACTAGCGCCTGAGCAAGAGAAGGCTCGTCGAGGAGGGACGTTGGGAGGGATCTGGAGGCTGAGTCACGGGGTCCTTTACGGAAGGCCGTCAAGTCGGACACCCCACCCATGACGGTCGGCCCCCCCCCAGCCGCCAAAAAATGAGACCCGGTTTCCCAGGGAGGAGGAGGAGGAGAAAGGGAGACATGCGTGCCGGCTGGAACTCCTACCAATCTAGAAATGGCATCTCTCCCCCCTTCCTTCCTTCCTTCCTTCCTTCCTTCCTTCCTTCCTTCCTTCCTTCCTTCCTTCCTTCCTTCTATCTATCACCAGCTCCTTCCTTCCTTCCTTCCCTTCCTTCCTTCCCTTCCTTCCTTCCTTCCTTCTATCCATCTCCAGCTCCTTCCTTCCTTCCTTCCTTCCTTCCTTCCTTCCTTCCTTCCTTCCTTCCTTCTATCCATCACCAGCTCCTTCCTTCCTTCCTTCCTTCCTTCCTTCCATCCTTCCTTCCTTCCTTCCTTTCCTTCCTTCCTTCCTTCCTTCTTCCTTCCTTCCTTCCTTCCTTCTATCCATCACCAGCTCCTTCCTTCCTTCCTTCCTTCCCCGTTGGGCGAACCTCGTCCCTCAGATCCGAAGTGCCTTTTAAAAGGGTTGGCTGGGTTTAGCCTGCTGGGGACAAGAGGATCCCAAGGGATTAGACCTCGCGAAAATAGACCAGGCTTAAGCCCTCAGAACAGCCGTCGGCCTCCCGTGGGGCCCCGGCTTTTTTTACCTTTAAGCCTCCTGCCGTACCTGCCGGGTAAACATTCTCAAAGCGGTGTCCTGACACACACACACCCTCGCCCCTCCGCGGAAGGAAGGAAGGAGGGCAAACGGCAGGAAGAGGTTCCCCCAAAACACACACACACACACACACACACACACACGGGACAATGCCCAGGGTTTTCTTGGGGTCGGAGCCTGCTAAGAGAACCCCTCCTTGTTTGGCAGAAAGAAAAGTGAACTCGCCAAGCTGCTAGTCCTCATCGGGGCTTCGAAAGCCCCAGAATCCACCTCTTCTGCCTGAACCCCAATGCAACTAACCTTTCTGTGAAGGGTGGTTTCGAGAGGGACGGAGGAAGGGCGGTGTTTGAAGCCCGGATGTTGGGGCAGTCCGTACTGGAGGAGTGGTGGTGGGGATTCTGAGCCATGTAGTCCGTAGAGGATCTTGCCCCATGCTCCGATGGCTTTCCCATTTGAACCTTAGGTTTCACACACACACACACACACACACACACACACACACACACACACACGTCCCCTTCCAAATGATTGTGGGAAGACCTCCAAAGCCTTACAAAGTTTGAGGGGAGTCCAAAAACAGAGCCTGTTCTTAAAGGCCTGGTTTAGGCTTCCGTTTTTGAGGGCCAAAGTCGCAACCTTTTTCTGTTTTTCTTTTTTTTTTTTGGTATGTGTTTTTAGCAGAGGTTCTGGTGGGACTTTTCAGCCAGGAGAAAGGAGAGCCGTCGGGCCTCGGGAGATGGCCGGCTATTCCCTACCTCTGGAGAGGGCCTCCAGTATCTAGCACATTCTTGTACACTTTGGCAGGCTTGACCCTGTTAGACAACCCCACAAAAGGATCCAGGGGATACCTGTCGGGTCCCCCCCCCTGCCCCTGTTTACACCCGTCCACCGAAAAACGCAAGCGCGTTGCCACTTTGGGCGTTTTTCAAACGTCCCCTCCCACCACCCTCCACCCCGTCAACCTCCGTCTCCCTTCCCCGTTTTTGCCAAGGCCCGAGATTAAGGATCGGTAATGAAACAACGAGCTAATTAATAGGGCTTGATGGGATTCATTAACCGGGGGGGATATCTCAGCGCACCGTTCACCCCCGGGAGCCCATTTTACCCCCGAAGGCACGTCGGCGCGCTGTCGACCGGCGAAAAGGCCCTCCTCGCTTGCGTCCCGAACCCACCCACCCTCCGGACGGGGTTTCGGGTCGCCTCCCGCCGCCACCGGGAGAGAAAGGTTTCGGGGGAGACGGAGAGGCAGAGCAGAGCAGGCCTCGGGCCCGGCAGCGTAACTTCTCCGGGGCACACGACGGAGCGCACGGAGCCAAGCTGAGAAGGGTCCCCGTCGGTGTTCGAGGATGATTGGAGATGACCGTTTGAAGAAGGCCGAGGAGAGAAAGAGAGGGGGGGCCACGCTGGGACGTAAGCACCCTACCGGGGGGGGGGGGAGCATCTGTGGGGTGGGGGGAAGGGTTAACCTTGGAGGGCGGCGTTCCTAAGGGACCAAAAACGAACCCTTCCAAAATCGCCCCCTCTCCGGGGCCGGGCGGCTTTCGGGCCCCACAGAACGCTTTCGTTAAAGGAGGTTCCAGGTTTGGGTTAGGGTTCGCCCACCCTAAGCGGCCGAGAGGTTCGATTCGGTTTGGCGTCGGAGCGGAAAGCGCCCGGGACACTTTCAGACCCCCCCTTTGAAGAGGGGCCGGGAGTCTCTTGGGGTCTTGGCAGGACGGTTTCTTCCCCTTTCGGGGTACCGCATTATTCGGGGGGGGGGGGTGGGTTGGGCCACCCTACCACCGCCCGAAAATGTCTTTTAAGACATGGAAGCTGAGCGGGCTAACTCGGCGGAGGGCAGAAGCGCTGAGAGGCGCAGACACCGAGGGGGGGGGGTTTCCCTGGAGCACTTTGGGGGTGTTTTTCAAGGGCTTTAACGACCTCCTTTCCTCTCCAGGGCCTCCGAGCGGGCCGAAAGGGTCAAGAAACTGGCCCCAGGGCAGTTTGGGAAATGCAGGAACGTGGCCTGGCTGCCCCCCACCGGAGACCCCACTGGAGGCTTGGCCACCGGACGGAAGTTTGGCTCTTGCCCTTGGAGGTAAAAGGGTTTTCCGTCTCCCATCTGCAATCACCCCGGCTTCAACCACAGGGGGTCGATGGCGCACCGGCGCTCGGGGAATTTCATCTGAGCAAGAACCCGCCTCTGTGTGTCCCCCCACCCCTGGCTCTTTGCAACAGACTTTGGGGGGGGGGACACGTTCCCCGGTGGGGGGGCCCCCACGCCCCATCCCGTGAACTCGGGAAGGCTTAGTCCTTACTAAAACAGCTCCCCCCCCCCCAAAAATGGGTGACAGCTTCCTTTCCCACCCCTCTCTGCTCTCGTCCCGGGGGGGGGGGGGTTTCGGGTTCCCCTGGCCTGCGTCTCCCATCCCACCCGCCCGGCTCCTTGGCACCCGCCTCCTCCCTCGAAATCCTCTGCGTGGCCCCCCCTTCCCCACCCACACCACCACCATCAACCCCCCCCCCCAATAAGCTGACGCAGCGTCTCTCTTAAGCGTGATCAGCTTTGCCTCCTCAAGAGGCTTAGCCCGGTGTAAAACTGTCATCGGAGTGCACTAAAACCCCTTGATACCCGCCTGGCACCTCGTTAGCCAATTTGCCTTCAATTAGGGTAATTGGGGAAGGAGCAAAAAGAGTATTGCATTAATATTTTAAAGTGATGAAGCGATTAGGGCCGGGCCGGGGGGGGGCAGAGCCCAGCCTGGCCGGGGGACTCAAGGAAGGAAACTGACCCGTTTCCAAAGTCCATTATCGTGATTTGTCTAAAATCATTAAGTGTGTGTGTGTGGGGGGGGTTGCTTCTGCCATGAAAACACCCCCACCACCCCACCAGCGGACGGAAGCCTGAGGCCCAGGCCGGCAGACCCCCTAAAAGGGCTGGGGGGCCTCCAAGGAAGGGAGGGAAGGTAGATCCCTGTGTCTGCTCAGGGACAGTCGGGGCAGGGGATGGAAAGATTAAGCTGCCACGTTCCCCGGGTTGGCCAAGGACACCGGGATAAGGTGCCAAGGTGTTTGGGCCGCCTGAGGCAAAAGACACAATGGCCTTCCCCCCCCACACACCACACCACCACCAAGCGAGGTAGAATCGGGAGGCCGGGGGGTGTTGTGGGTCGGTGGATTTATCTCAAAATTTATTTCTGCTTCTGTTAGGACTACATATTCCTAGAATCACACACACACACACACACACACACACACACACACACACACACACACACACACACACACACACACACACACACACCGGCCCCTGATGGCGGCGGGGGGGGGAGGGATGTGCTACCCTCTCACGTACCCCCTTGAACCCTGTTGGGGAAGCCGGGGGGGGCGCAGAGGGGACAGGACTCAGCAACCCATGCTCCTTCTCAGCCTCTTTCTCTTTGGGTTGCTTGGCGGCAGCGAACGATGGGCTCCGTTTTCCACCCCAAGCGAACGGGCCTGGCCCCTTCACTCCGGACGGTCGCCTTCCAGGGCGGGAGGGAAGGCTTCTCCGTTGCCCCTTTTCCCCCTGAGCCGGCCCGGGCGTACCTCGCAGGGCTGTGGCTGAGGTGCATCCCAAGGAGATTTCGAGACGCCCGTCATAATGCAAAAATTTCCCTCCCCCCAAAAAAAGACTGGCAAAAACATCCGGCCTTTTATCAGGCAAATAAGAACCCAGCCTTCCTGATAACGCCGCTCCCAGAGGGGTGCGCCCGTTATCTTAACGAGGACGAAAATAACCGCCTGCCTGGCCGTTCCTCAAAGGCAAACCCCAATAAAATCCCCAATCTTTTTTTTTCGACGCAAATCGGCCGGTGTTTGGATTTTCAAGGCGCCCTTCCCCATGCTGTCGTCCGGTGGCGAGGGGGGGGGGCAGGGGGTTAACCCCGTTTCCCTTCCGCCCGCTGCCTCGTGGGTGGGCGGCTTATTAACGCCTTGATAGCTAATTATATAATTGGGACGTAATTTAATTAATTAAAATGAATTTGAAGGAGGAGGAGGAGGGGTAGCCGCCCCCGCCCCCACCCACCCTTCGTCTCCTCCCAAGACAGATGGAATCCCGAAAACACGGAGAGGGATGGGATGGCAGGCAAGGAGGTGGCGGGGGGGGTGAGGGGAGGTTGGGGACTCTGCACGCCCTCAGAGGCCATGGCATCCTCTCTCTCTCACACACACACAATACATGACACTGGAGTTTTAAACAGCCTGGCAGGACCGAGGGGACAGGAGACTCAATTTTGGAATGGAAAAAGGGGAGAGAGGAAAAGGAAAAAAAGTTGGTACCCCTCAAAAAAAAAATAATAACATTTTTTTAAAACTGTGTCATCTCACGGGTGGCTAAAATCGCCCCGATGGCCGTCGCAAAAGGGACAGGTGTGATATTTCAGGGCCCTTATTTTTTAGGGACTGACCTTGAACCGGTCCCGTTTTGGAAATTCCGATAAGAGAACTAGGCTCTGCTTTCTCTCTTTTTTAAAAAAAATTCCACTTTTTAAATCCATCGTGTTCTCCTCGGTCGCCTTCCGCTTTCTGTCCGGTGGCAGCCATCCTTGCCGGTGCGGCCTTTTAGAATTTAGGTTTGTTTTATTTGGCATTAATGGTGCTTTAAACTCTCGTGGCGTCTCGCATCTTATACGAAGCAGGCAGCCTGGGACCTCCAATAACAAGCCAGCGTTTATTCCAAGCCTGCTCACATTTAAGCTTTTCGGTCTTCGTCTGAGAATCCCTTTGAGAATTGGAAGCTGACCATAGGTAGAGTTTTAAAGGGGAATAAATTAAAAAGATTTGACCCCCCCAAAAAAATGCCCCCTGCATTCAGGGTGGGAGACAGCGGGCTCGCAGGATTCCTGACGTCCGTTTGGCCCTGTTTTAACGATTCTCCGTCCGGGATGGGACCTCGGGTTGCTTCTCCGTGGAGCCCAGGGACGACGAGGGCGGCAGGAAAGGGAGGGGTGGGGGGCTCAGGGAAGTTGCTTTTTTTTTAGGGCTGCCTTTTTAGTTTGACATTTCTCCGATCAAACCGAAAAAAGAAAAGACAAATCGTTTCAGTGCTTTCTCCAAAAAGATCTCGGAGTCGTATATGGAGGACCGTAAGTGCCCGTTGATGAGAAAACAGAAGGGGGGGGATAGACTAATCTGTGGAAACTGGAAGGCCAAGGACTTGATTCCCCCCAGCTGGCTGTCTCCTGAGGAGGGTCTTCCTTCTCCCTCCCTCCTCTCCCGGGAGATGATGCGAAGGGTAGGTAATGCAGTGACCAGCAGAAGCAACATAGGTGTGATGTCCTAAGGGCGTCCCCCGGAAGGGGCCGGTTTCCAAACGGGGAGGGCTGGGGAATATTCTTCCCGCAGAGTTTCAGAGGCGGCCCTCCCCAAACCCTCCAAACACCCCCCACCCAACCCCCAGACTCAAAACACGCTTCCTCCGGGAGGGGGGACCTCCCAGGGAACCAATGGCTCACCTGAGAGTGCCTGGGTTAACTAGGAGAGTGTCGTGGCCTCCTGGTTGGAGGCACAAACCCTCCCCTTCTCTTCGCGTGGGGGGTGGGTGGCAGGCTTTTCCATGGGGAGGCTGGGGTCATGCGAAGGCCACTCGGCACTCGACATGGTCCGGGCACTCTTGCCTCTTCGGCTCCTTCCCAACCCCAAACTCTCTGTTGCTTCCTGGGTGGCGGCGGCGGGCCCCCACTCAGGGACCTATATATCTCCTCATTCCACCCCGAAACCCCGATCGACTCCCACCGACCGCGACACCACCCCCCCTGTCCCAATCTCCGGAATCTTGCCCCCATTTTTTGCTTTTCCTCTGCTTTACTTTGACCCCCCCTCTCTCTCTTCCCCCCCCCCTGTCTCTTCTCTTTCCTCGCCTATTAATGGGGGATTAATCCGGAGAAACTCCAGCGGATGAATTGTGCAGAGACAAACCCAGCCGTCCAGGAGGCAATCATTAGGTGAGACCCCTTTTCCCTCCCAACCCCCCCAACCTCCCCACCCCTCCAAAACCCCAGCCCTTCCTTCTGCTGGATAAACCCCCCCTCCCAGACACTTGAACAATTATTTATAACGATAGGCATCGGTCAATCACTCTTTAAGGGGGAAGTCCTCCAATTAATAACCCCGTCTTAATCCTTTGGACTCATTTCCCATCGGCCAGGGCCCCCGGTGTCATCCGCACGACTAAATAAAGATTTCTGACTCCCGGGAGCCGGAGCCGTGAGGAAGGCTCCGCGGCAAGTACGGCGGCGGCGGCGGCGGCGGACGGGTGGGCAAGGAGGCCGGCGGGGCCCCGAAGAGCCACCAGGGGACTTGGAGACGTCCCACGCAAAAAGAAAGAAAAAAAATCCTCCCAGGTAAGGAGAGGTTTTTCCTTTCGCTCAGGTGTCTCCTTGTTTATTTTGGTTTGTTTGTTTATCTTTGTTTTGGCCTAGTTATGGATCAGCTTTTTCAAGACTATCCATCCATCCATCCATCCATCCATCTATCTATCTATCTATCTATCTATCTATCTATCTATCCTCTTCCTTCCTAATCAACCAGTCTATCAATCCATCAACCTCTTCTTTCCCTATCTATCTATCTATCTATCTATCTATCTATCTATCTATCTATCTATCTATCTATCTATCTATCTATCTATCTATCTATCTATCTATCTATTTCTTCCTTCCCAATCTCTCTGTCTGCCTCCCTATCTCTTTCCTTCCTTCCTTCCTTCCTTCCTTCCTTCTCTATCTATCTATCTATCTATCTCTATCTATCTATCTATCTATCTATCTATCTATCTATCTATCTATCTATCTATCTATCTATCTCTTCCTTCCTTCTCTCTCTTTCTCTCATCTTCCTCCCTCCCTCCCTTCTTTATCTCCCCATCCGCCTGTCTATCCATTCATCCATTTGTGTCTTCTATATATGTGTGTAATGTATATAGCCTATTTTTTTTTAAAAAAGAGCCAGTGTTGATCAAGCGGAGAGCCAAAGGCTCAGCCTGGGTGCGA